>ML371700.1:0-47148 GCA_005239525.1 Nicotiana knightiana | reverse complement strand
AAATGTTAAAACATGAATGTATTTCAACTAATTAAGGATTTGGCTTGCCTGAAAGTGGTGTCCGGCGCCATCACAACCTATGGATTTTGGGTCGTGACAACATGGTATCAGAGCGCTAGGTTCCCGTCGGTCTCACGAGTCATGAGCAAGTCTAGTAGAGTCTTTCGGATCGGTACAGAGACGTCTGTACTTATCTTCGAGAGTCTACAGGGATGTTAGGAGTACTTCCCTTCTTGATTCCTCATCGTGCGAGTTTATTCCTTTGAGGCTTATGCCTATGATAATTCCTACTCAATCTTACACGTCGCGAAGCGCTTTCTATGGATCAGTAATTTGAGGAATGGAAATGGTGCTGCGAATGTAATTTGAGATACTTCCATGTGTAAATTGTCGTGGTTATTGTTATGGCCCTGCGAAAGGGTAATATGTTATTTTAGCTCAGTAGTTGTGTTTCTGGGAGCCTTAAGGTTGTGCTCATGTAGTGATGATGTTTGCAATTGAACGTCACGCGATGTCGATATGATGATAGAACGTTGCTCGTATGTTGGGGAAGATGAATAGTTTGAGGGGAGGTCTTCTCAGAGTGTGATTTTGAGATTTCAGTGCTTTTGTTCCGGCAGAGGGAAGGCATTTGGAGTATGAATGGCTCGGTTGGGATTGATAAAGTAGTAAGACTTAGTGTCTTCAAGTGATATGGGATATGTACCTGTGATGTGTAGTCGTCGTCATTGATCGAGTGGAATGTGTTAGGTTTGGCGGTGCTATGGTTTCTTTGGTTGCGTGGTGTCAGAGTGTTGAGAAGAAGTATTGAAGAAAATGGTTGGCAAGATCGTGAGATGCAGTGGTTCAGTACCGGATAAGTGTTGATAACGAAGGCAGCTAGAGAAAGATAATCTTCGGAGAGCTTGAAGTTGTGGTGATCTGCTGGTTTAAGAGCTATAAGGAATGATCCTGGAATGAGGCTAGGCGGTGGTTCCATTTCTGGGAGGCCAGGTGTAAGAAGCGGAAGTCGAGCAGTCGCAAAGTGGGGGAGCGGCAGCACAACTTGGAATTTGAAGATATTTGTCGCGCATTAATGGGTGTCCATGAGGAGCTGACGGACTAGTAAGTTAGTAAATGAAGCATGGCGTAGTATGGGGTATTGAGGTCGCAGAGAGCGTGCATTTCAGCGCCGCTGGGAGGTGTCCGCGGGTGATCTCCACAGGCGGGTTATCTTCTGGGGATAGGATAGCAATGTCGGGGTTGGCAGGTTATGTGAGGGGTCCTAGTGGCTAGTCGGTAGGAGATAGAATGTGTGAATGATGCTAGAGAATTCGAGTATTTAGGGAGTGCTAGCCAGAGAATTTGGAAGATTTGGATGGATTGGCTGAGTAAGATCATGTTATCAAACGAGGAAGGATCTCAGCAGGGTCTAGACTGGTGCAAGGAGTAGCCTCGGGTTAAGTGGGGGAGTCCCACCATCTACAGTTGGGTTGTAAGATTGTCTTCGCATGGGGTTGAGGATTTTCGGCGTGTTGGCGAGTTATTTCAGCTAAGGAAAAAGGGGTGAAATGGTAATTTTGCGTGGTATTTGATGAATATGTGCAAAATTTGGCCCTGTCGGATCAAGGTTAGGCTTTGGAAGATTCAGAATTCATGCTTAAGGCATGGCCGAGTTGTAAGGATAGTGACTCAACCACGTGTTTCATGGAAAATGGTGTCCCTATGCTAGGAGAGCCTTGGGGTGGATTGTATTTGGGGCCAGTCATAGTGGGTGACTCTCAATAGCGGTCCTAGTGAGTTCAAAAGTTAAGAATGCGGCAATCAAGGATTTCAGGCAGCAGTATGATCGATAATCGAGCTTTTGCAGAGTAATCTCTGAGAAAAATGAGGACGGTTAGAATGTTCTATGATATGTTTCATCATGCAGGAGAATATTGAAGGAGTGAGAGAAATGGACTCCAGGTTGAAGGAAAGATTATCAGAAGGGTATGAGACGGGTTGCAGGATTTAGGCAACATAGTCTCGTGAATCATGGTCACTCCAGATGAGTGAGGGTTGAGTTTGCTATGGGTTGAAGGAAGTTGTTATTATTCCTGAGGCAATTGATGATGATTAAAAGAAGATAGATTGATTAGCCATGGTTGAAATGGCACATTTGCAGCAGTGATCGGTTCCTTTGATGTGATTTGGTTATGCATGTGGTTTGTGCCAGTGTGTGCGGGGCTTGTCGACCGCCGTAACGGATTTTAGGTGGGAGAATTTGAGTGTTATGGCCTATCATGTGTAGGCGGACCCCGGAAGGGTTATGGTGGTATAGACTACCACTTAAGATTTGCATGATTGGGTAATAATGGGAATTCACTCGTGCGATGAGATGGTACTCTTGAATTGAGTCAGGTAAAAAGTTTCTATATGATGAAGTGTTCACCCTATTAGTGGTTCGAAAGTTATGATGGAATCCTTGCGCTACCTCATGTTGGTATGTTAAGTGCGGGAAGTAGTATGTAACTGGGAGTCAGAATCGAGATTTAGGTCTGATGTTTATGAGGATGTCATGAGCTCGGAAGAGCAAGACAAGTGGTTTGAGAGTTCAGAGTAAGTTGGTGTTATCTTCAGTGTCACCTGAGATTGATATTCGGTGAAAGAGGCTTTGTAACTTGGTCAGGGGTTCTTGATGTGTTTTACGGCCTTAGCGTGGTCGGTGTTATGGATGTGCAGACTTGTTGCCTTGTGTGGAAGGTCGTGGAAGCATGACCACGAAAAGATTGTATAAAGTGTGACATGTAGTCACTTGATGGATTTCAGATTTGGACTGAGTATAAAGAAGTGCAATATTGCTTAATTGAGAATTTACGCCTAGAGGGCGTTCGGTTCAGTTGATTATGGATTATGGGATGTTAGTCCCGGTGATGATGGTTTGTTCGCGTGTATTATGAGAAAAAGAGGGTTAATGTGGACCCAGGTAAAAGCTAATAGCTAAGTTGGGTGCAAGTGAGGTGGCTCGATGTTTGTGGGTGGATTTTAATATGATTATGGGCTCCGTGTGAGCTAGGCATGTCCCTTCCAGTAGAGCGATTTTCATGGAAAGGTATTAGAACAGCGGGTGTTGTTCCGTCTTCGTCAAACNCCTATGGCTTTATCAGTCTCCCCAGGATGGTATTATGCACTTAGCGTGCTTATGATCGGTATTCAGTAAATTGTAATAGTGAGCAAATCAGCTCCGTATATATATCTTCTCATGTAAATTTTATGATTATTCGGATTGGGTTGCACGCCGCAACAATGTGAGGATGAGAAGGGTTAATATGTATTTATTTTCTTGTGGGTTATTTCCCATTTTCTGGTAAGAATTCATATTAGTTGCATGAGCTGAGTAATTCCGTCCTGAGTCGTTTCTTATTATCATGTTCGAGTAATGGCCTATTGGGCGATGCGGTATCATGTGAGGTTGTTAGCCATGTTTGGGGTGACTTGCTGTCTGAGCAGTTCGTACTGGGTGAGACGAGATTATCGGATCAGGGATCAGTGTGATGAGGTTATGTGAAATATATATTAAAGAACAAATACCATCATTCAGGTTCATTATGAAAGTGATGATTCTAGTCAAGATGAGGTATTCAAGGATTTGTTAACTCTGCAGTTGAGTGTGAATTTTTGCGCATTCCCTCCATTGTGGTTATATCACCAGCATTATAGCAGGATGTCTGTATAATTGTTATGAGGTGCATCAGGAGCATCGGATTTGTGGACCTTGGCTAATAAGGTTCATGGAGCGTCGTTGTGGTCAGATGATGAGTTATGCGGTGCATGGTGCCGATTCAGCAAGGGTATGCAGTTATGATCTGGTATATCATGTGCTAGTTGATGCGGTGCTTATATATATTGAAACTAGGCCTGGCTAGAGAAATTTCAGGTGTTTGAATGAATTCAGAGCTTATTATATGGATAAAGAAGGAATCTCCAGATTTGATCAAGCTATTGTGCTCGACTGGGTTGTGGTAGCACGGACAAGTGCTCGAGATGTTAAACAGTGATTCAGGAGGTAACTCTAGAGCAGTTCTTAGCACATTCGACGACGAACGTCGGTTTAAGTGGGGGAGCATGTAACGACCCGACCGGTCGTTTTGTGACCTAGTGCGTCGTTCAACGGTTTGAAGTCGTGAGCAGCTTCGTTCAGGTATTATGACCCGTGAGCGTGGTCGGAATTGAATTCCAGGAAGTTCAAAATTGATTTGGAAAGAAAATTCTCATTTCGGAAGCGTTAAGTTGGAGAAATCAACTAAGATTGGAATTTTGAGTAAACAATCTCCGAATCAGGATTTAAAGGTTCCAGCAGGTTCGTATGATGATTTCGGACTTGGGTGTATGTCCGGATCGGGTTTAGGATAACCCGGGAGCGTTTCAGCGTATATTGTGGAAGTTAGAATTTTATAAGGATTTCATGACTTTGGGCTTGAAGTGCATATCAGTGAGGTTGATGTCCGCTTGGGATTCCGAGTCTGGGAATAGCTCTGTATGGTGATTCTGGAATTGGGAGCGCGATCGGAAGTGAATTTAGATGTCCGTAGGTCATTTTGGAGTCATTTGGCTAAAGATAGAAATGTGAAAGTTTTGGGAAATCTGGCCGGAAGTGGAAATTTTGATATCGAGGTCGGAATGCAATTCCGGAAGTTAGAGCAGGTCCGTAATGTTGAATACGACTTGTGTGCAAAATTTGAGGTCAATGAGACGTGATTTGATAGGTTTTGGCGTCGGATGTAGAAGTTTGAAATTCTAAGTTCTTAAAGAATGGATTTGAGTGCGATTCGTGATTTCGGCGTTGTTTGATGTGATTTGAGGGCCCGAGCAAGTATGCGTCATGTTTTGGGATAGGTTGGTATAATTGGACGGGGTCCCGGGGGCCTCGAGTGGATTCCGGGTGGTTAACGGATCAAAGTTGAAGTTGGAAAAGGGCTGAAGCTGCTGTCATCTGGTGTAACCGCACCTGCGAGGCTTTGATCGCAGGTGCAGGGCCGCAGGTGCGGCTTGGGAGTCGCAGGTGCGAGAGTGGGCAAACTTGGTTGGAAACCGCAGGTGCGATGGATATTATGCACCTGTGATGCTGCAGTTGCGGGTAGTGGGGGCGCATGTGCGATTTGGCTGGAGTTGAGTGAAACTGCAGGTGCGGGAGATTTGGTCGCACCTGCGGGATCAGGTGCGGAGGAAGGGCCGCAGGTACGGAAATCAACCTTGGCAGAATGTTTTAAAACGAGAATTTGGGGTTCATTGTCTTCATTTTTCATGGTTTAGGCGATTTTGGGAGAGCCTTTCAAGGGAGATTTCACCAAGCATCAGAGGTAAGTTGTTTCTACTTGTTTCTAAGGCTAAATACAAGATTATATGCATGATTTGATATGGGAAATTGTGGGGAAATTGGGGTTTTTGAAGAAAAACCTAAAAAGTGAAAATTTAGATTTTTAGCCACGAATTAAGCATGAATGTTTAAGTAAATTATATATTTGAGTTAGTAAGGCTATGAGTAGAATGTATCTTCGAGAAATTTTGGATTCCGGGCACGTGAGCCCGAGGGCATTTTTGTCATTTCACTGAGCGGGTTTGGGAAAATATATAATCTGAATTCGTTGTGAGTATTTCGGATTTCGGAGCGAGATAAGTCTCCTTTCTAACTTTGTGAGGGGGAATCGTCCTCCTAGGTGAATTAATTCACTACATGCTATTATCTTCGGGGGCTACGTACGCACGAGGTGACAGGAGTCCGTGCGTAGCTACTATTATGCCATGTCCGGGTAACCTAGGACCCACTAGCATGCTTTATGTGTGTACCTGTAGTCCTGCCTATAACATTAAACTGCTATGTGACCGAAAACGTAATTGAATGTTTAAAAGGAAACTAGAGTTCATATTGTTAACCTTCTAAAAAGGAGAATTTGTCCGCTGTGAATATATGTGTACCTGGACTAGGTTGTATCATGGAGTATTACTAAACTGGACAAATGAGTTTCAAAACAAATATTTCAAAACCTATATTTCATGTTTCTTTTAAAAAGAATTTTTACCACTTCCTGAGAAAACCTGCTTCTTGATAAAAATGAGGATGTATTATGTGAATATGTGTACATATGAGCACCTGAGTCGCATGTATGATTCGCGAGCAGGCTAGCCTTAATATTTTTATGTTGACCGCGTCGCATGATTGATTTGCGAGCGGGAAAAATAGATGCATCTATGGTTCGAGCCGGTCGACCCCTCGGCAGTGCACGATTTATTATTGTTGGTCTGCGCCGTTCGACCCTCGGCATTGCTTGCGCATGATATTTTATGCGTAGTTGCTATGATATTTGCCTGATTACTGGCCTGCAATGTTAAAAATTCAATTGAAATGACACAGATTTAAAGTTATTAAAAAGACTTTTGGAAGAAGTTGTTCCTTCCGTTGATTTATTATTATTTGATTAAATCACCATGTTGATTAATTATTAATATGACGAAGATATAAAGTGTTAAATGTGAACGAAATTGAAGGATGTTTAAATCCTGTTTTATAAACTGCCTATGATAAAAACCATGCTTAGTGTCACTCTTAAATATTTTAAATGGACCTTTAGTAAGTGTCTAAATTGACCTCTCGTCACTACCTCTCTGAGGTTAGGCGGGCGACTTACTGAGTACACGTTGTTTTTGTACTCATACTACACTTTTTGTTCATTTTATTGTACAGGTACTTACATAGCAAATGTGGAGGATTCGGAGACTCAGGCGAGCTGCATCTTCCGGAGGCGATCCGCAGCTGACAGAGTCACCTTCATACTGTATCTATTTCATTTTAAATTTCCTTGTCCAGGTGTATTTCGGACAGGCTTTGTAATATTTGTAAAATTCTTAGAAATTGCTCATGTACTTGTGACACCGGGTTCTAGGATATGTATTGGGATAATTGGTTAAGTGAAACCTTTAGATCACTATTTTTAAATAACAGAATTTTAGTTGTTGTCGTATTTAATTTACGAAAATTTACTTATTTGATTATGAAATGCAAGAAAAGTTAACAGTTTCGAAAATGTTAAAACATGAATGTATTTAAACTAATTAAGGGTTTGACTTGCCTGATAGTGGTGTCCGGCTCCATCACGACCTATAGATTTTGGGTCATGACACCTTTAATGTCGGTCTCTCCTTAAAATGGTGTTTAATAACTATTTATATGTGCTGGAAAAAAGTCTAGACGAAATAACCAAGTCCAAAATCAAAAAGGAGACAAAATAGGCTTTAAAACCCGGCCATGTGTCGCCACGCGAAACTGTGATGACCCAAAAGCTCATCTTATGTTTTAGAACTCGAATCTGCGCTCTTTAGTCTTAAAAATCTCATTTTTACCCTCCTCAATTTGCTTGCGTAGCCCGGGCGTGTTTCCGAAAAGCTTTTATGTTGAAAAATGATGAAAATATAAATTTTGCCTTAAAAGTTAATTTTAGTTTACTTCGGTTAACGTTATGGGTAAATGGACCCCGGGCCCGTGTTTTGACCGTCCCGGTGGGTCTGTAGTAAAATATGGGACCTGGGCGTATGCCCGGAACCAAATTACGAGGTTCCTAGCTCGAGATAGGAATTTTACTTAAAAATTGACAGACTGAAACTCTAATGGTTTTAAGAAATTGGTTAATGTTTGATCTTGTTCGTATCGGGTCCGTATTTTGGTTCCAAAGCCCGGCAAGTCCGTTATGATATTTAGGACTTGTCTGTGAAATTTAGTAAGGAACGGAGTTGGTTTGACGTGAGTCGGACATTCGGTCGTGAAAATAAAAGTTTTGAAGCTTTCTTGGAAATTTCATTCAATTTGGTGCTAAATTCGTAGTTCTAGGTGTTATTTTGGCAATTTGATCATGTGAGCAAGTTTGTATGAGGTTTTAGGACTTGTGTACATGTTTAGTTTGGAGTACCGAGGGCACAAGTGAGTTTCGGATAGGCTACGTGTATTTTGAAACTTAGAAATCTGGTGTGTTTTGCTGCTACTGGTGTTCTGATACGTTGTGCTTCGCGATCGCAAAGCCACTCTCGCGATCGCGAAGGGGATTGGGCTGAGGAAGGATTTTACTCTACGCGAAAGCATGACTATGGTTGCGAACGCGGAGCACTGGGGTGATTGATCTACGTGAACGCGACCCATCTCACGCGAACGTGTAGCTTTAGTTGGGGCTGGGTTGGGAGATGAAGTAACTATACGCGAATGCGAACGCGAACCCCATCTCACGGGACAGGGGGATAAACATTCGCAAATGCGTCCAGTTACCCGCGATCGCATAATCCACTCAGGACCTGCTCTTCGCGAACGCGAGAGTGTTCACGCGAACACGATGAACATTGTCGCCCAGTTCATAAAATAGTCCCAAAACGGGACTCCAACCAATTCTTCAAATTTTCAAAAGCTAGAAGACCTACGGGAGATTTTCAAAAGACAATTTCTTTCCCAAAGTGTTGTTAAGTGATTCCAAACCATCTTCCTTCGATTACCCATTATATTTCATGAAATTTGAACCTAAAATCTAGAGTATTCATGGTAGAAATTAGGGATTTTGGAAGAATTGGGGATTTTCGCAAATTGGGGATTTAGACCTAGGTTTGGGGTCAGATTCCGAAACTAATTACATATTCGGGCTCGGGGGTGAATGGGTAAATGGGTTTTGGTCCGAACCTCGAGTTTTGACCAAGCGTGCCCGGGGTCGATTTTTGACTTTTTTGGGGAAAGTTTGGGAAACCTAAACTTATGTATTGAAATTAATTTCTTTAGCAATATTTGATGGTATTAAGTTAATTATGGATAGATACGAGTGGTTTGGAGTTGAAATCTAGAGGAAAAGCGGTAATTAAGCAGTGAGTGGCTTGTGGATCGAGGTAAGTGTTGTGTCTAACTTTGGCTTGAGGGATTAGGTATTATTTGATTATTTGCAACGTGTTTGGTTATTGAATACAATGTATAGGTGAGGTGACGAGCACCTATGCATTGTTGTCGAGTCATAGCATGCGAGTGAGTCTTATTTTTGTAACTGTTGTATTCTTTAATTGTATTATTCATGCTTAGATTAGCCGATCATTATGTTGAGCAACTTTTATCATGTTTTACGAAATTGGGTATTGGTTGAGTATTGGCTCAAAGTTGAGGTTGGTATTGTGGTACTAAATGCTGAAGTAAGACTGATTTTGATATCTCTATCTCTTTGTTGTTATTGATCTTTGTTTCGGTGAGTGAGAGAGTAAAATCACGAAGGGTGATGCCGTGCAAATATTTGTAAGTGAGTGTTAATGCACGAAGGGTGATGTCGTGCCATGTTTTGTGAGTTATAATGCACGAAGGGTGATTTTGTGCCATATTATGAGAGAGTTAATGCACGAAGGGTGATTTTGTGTCGTTCTATTGTTTCATATGGTGAGATAGAGAGTAAAAGCACGAAGGGTGACGCTGTGCAGTTTCTTTTACCCCTTTTTACATGTTCTATCTGTTTTAGGCATATTGATTGATCAAGTCTTTATCACTGCTTTGATTTCTTATATTGTGATCCCCTCAGCATGTCCCTTTACCAATATTTTCTGTCTTATTTCTTTTGTTACTATTATTGGTATGTATATGGTTATATTGCACAAGTTGTTTGTGGGTGTCTTGTCCTAGCCTCGCCACTACTTCGCCGAGGTTAGGCTTGACACTTACTAGTACATGGGGTCGGTTATACTGATACTGCACTCTACACTTCCTGTGCAGATTCTGATATCGGTCTGAGCTGATCTCTAGACTAGTTGCTGACTTCATTGCATAGGAGACCCAAGGTAGATCTGCCGACGCCCGCAGGCCCTGGAATCTCCTTCTAGCTATTTCAATTAATTGTTTCTTTTAATTTCGTAAGCAATTGTACTTTCTTTCAACCAGTTTTTTGTAGAAAAATCTTAAAAGTCCGTGAGTTGTGACTCCAGATTCTGGGTAGTTGTGTATAAAATATTTGGGTTGTTATGAATTTCGGCTCTCTTATTAATCTGTTATGGTTTAAATTGTTGTTAAATCGTTGTACGGGTTAAGATTTTTGCTTATTGAATCTCTAATGTTGGCTTGCCTATCAAGTAAATGTTAGGAGATATCACGGTCCCAACGGTGGAAATTTCGAGTCGTGACAGAAACGCGCGAAGCACCTCGCGTCATCCCTTGCATCGCGTGCTCAAACGCAAGGAAATTTGCTCGCCTGTTGTTGTTCCGTTTTCAACTTTTGATGCTGCCTAACTTTTGCAATTCTTTTACTTTGCTTTCCAATTCTTATTTCTCTTTTCTTATTTTAATCATCAACCCGTAATTATGTCTTCAATCATCAAATCATGACATCATAATATTTTCATCATAAAAAAATCACGAGCCATTCTTGTAGTGCATAAAATACACATAAAACCTCTATTTTGCTTCCAATTTCGTTTTCAACGTATCTACATATAAAATAAACTCAATTAAGTACAAATATAGTATTAGTTTAGCATTAAAGCCCCAAAATGTAAGACAAGTAATGCATTAAAAATATATAATTATAGCCAAACATCACTACCCCACACTTAAACGTTGTTTGTCCTCAAGCAATCAAACTACACTTTATATAGACACGACATTTTTAAACAATTCTCCTAACTTATCACACCAAGAATCTTTAAAATATACTAAGCACAAGAGTGTAACATCTTCACTTCAAGATTTGACTCACAAGTACCATGCATTATTCACAACTCACTCACTTACTCTAATATGGAGGTCAATGACATTACCTTTCCTTCATGAATCAAGTGCCCTCACAATACAAAAGAGAGTAGTTTCACACACAAAATAAAATTTAAGAACAATTATGAACTCAAGATAGAAATAATTTACTCCCTCTCATAAATAACATTCATATGACACAAAATATGCACCATATGCTTGCCCGTATTGTACTACTCTGTTAATCGAGCTCATTCAGACTAGGATTAAGTAGGACTTTAATAGGTTGTAATGCAGGTTGCGGGTTGGGTAGGATACATTTAGATATAAGAGTGACTACACCTCCCTAAGCACTTTAATACATATATTTTAACATTCAAACCCCACACTTATATCAAACCATAACTCCACCTTCACCTCAATGTATATTAACTCCGTATTTCTTTAAGCACAATTACATCAAGAGTCACCACTATCAAGAAATATTTTTCACAGCAATACTACTATTTTTTTCTTCTTTTTCAATTCAAGTGGCTTTTATATTTTTCAAAACAGTGCACCTTTCTTCTTATTTCATTAGTTCCACTCAAAAGCCAAACCAACCACCCCACACTTCAACTTTTACAAAGTTCATAACAATTCAATTGCTCATGAGAGATGAAAAGGTTCAAATAGATGGTTAATTCAAACAAAGAGGTACGACTTGTAATGTGGTTGCCAAAGAAACAGGATTACAGACTCAAAGGGGTTAACTACGTTACATAACAATTAGGCGGGTAAACTATATATATCGGGCTCAACAAAGAAACGCCTATATCGCTTTCAAGACTGAATAAAACTAATATTTCGCTTTGCAAACACACGGGGCAAGTTCTAGAAATCAAATGCAATGCACATAATAACACACAAACCTCACACACACATGGACCATAACTCACTCGAGATTGGACTCATCAAGACACCCTAGTTAAAGCAGTTAAGCAAAGTTAAGCTTATACAATTCAAAGTACTTATACAAGAGTAAAAAACTAAGCCTAAGTGTTACAACCAAAGGATTCACTAGTCTCAAGGAATAACAAAGTGAAGAGATATTTCTTCAATTCAATTCATAGAACAGTGGCTCCTAAAAAAATAAAACTACCTACACCCGGTTCAAACAAAACCCTTAGAAAAGAACCGCGGCACAAAAAAAACCAAGGGAGAATTACCACACTACCTAAAAAAAATTTGTCCTTTTTATTTAGACTTAAATCCCTCAAGAAAGCTGTCTAGAATTTCTATCGTCGGTAAAAGTCCAATCTTTTCTATTTTTAGAAAAGATTTCATTAAACTAACACAACTAAAATAGCATAGAAAGTCATCCAGACAATCTCCTCACCCCACACTTAAAATTGTGCATTGTTCCCAATGCACACTCATAAATACAAGAGGTTAAAATAAACTCTCTGGTAGGCTAAAGATTGAAGAACTAGCAGCTCATAGGGTACTCAGACTTCTCCTAGGTCTGGTCCTTCGTGTGGGTACCTCACACTTAGTTCCAACCATCTGGTTTGTTGTTGCATCCTTCCAATGGCTTTGCTTTTCATGCTCCTAGAAAATAAAAAATCGACACTACAAGAATAATACAATAATAAAAAATAAATAATAATTAAAAAAAGTAAAGCTAGGTTGCCTCCCAACAAGCGCTTGATTTAACATCGCGGCACGACATGAACCGCTTTTTGCCTCCACCTCGAACTTATGAATAGAACCCCAAGTTTTGATTCAAGCTTATGATTATACTCCTGGGGTAGGGGGCCAAATCTAACTGGCCCAAGGAAACAATGCAGTATTCTGGACTTCTTGGCCTTTAGATAAGGTGTGTAATTCTGACTTTCCGACAAGAAGAATTCTAGAGTGTAGGCACCTTGTTCCTCATTTTTTGACTCCTCAATTGGCTCAGATGACTCTATTTTTATATCATCATCCAAATACAATGTGGAAAAATGCTTGGAGTGTGGGCCAATGCGCACAACTACATGAACTTTGGGACTATTAACTTCCTTAAAACAAATGACACTAGAATCAACTAAATATGTATCTTCAATGTGTTTGGTTGACTCTATTATCTCTTCTTCAACATCGACGTCATCAAATTCTAGTTAGTTGGTTTGGTCATATTCTACTCTCAACTCCTCCATTATAATGGCAATTTTTGCAGCCAATTCATGCTCTTCTTCGCTATTATCCACAATGTAAGCTTGTTGCAATTTACAAGGTTCAATTAGTTTATTAGCTTGAGCCTCCAAGTTGTGAATAGTTGCCTCTTGCCTTTGTATATGCAGAGGTTTCTCATCATATTGTTCCACAAGGCACTTCAACTTATCTTTGATCTCCTTTAGGTCATCTTCCATGGGTTCGTTGTTCCTATTTACTTCACCAGAAAAAGTAGAATCATCATAGTAAGGGATTAGGGGAGGATAAGAAATATGACAACCATGAAAGTGACCATCTTGACCACCACACATATCACATACATTCCACACATAAGATTGAGTTGGTGCATATAACTCGCTCTCGGGAATATTTTGACAATTTTGCCACAGATGGTTTCCTCCACAATATGCATAAGGAGGACTAAAAGTAGATGTGATGATCCAAGGGGTCATTTTTTATAAATTAATACTCCGTTCCAGGCTCATTATTCTTAAAAAGATTAATTTTATTTACCTAGATTTGCATGCGCAGTCCGGGCGTGAAACCGGAAAGCTTTTATGTGAAAAAAATGAGAAATAGAAATTTTTGGAATTTAAAATTTGGTTTTAGTTGAATTTGTTCAACGTCTTTACTAAACGAACCCGGATCTGTGTTCCGACGATCTCGGGAGGTCCGCAGTAAAATATGGGACATGGGGGTATGCCCAGAACTGAATTCCGAGGTCCCTAGCCTTAGAAATCAATTTTTGAAAGAAATTATTTTGCTGGATTTGTAATGAAATAAAGAAATGAATTAACATTCGAAACTGTTGGTATCGAGCCCGTATTTTGGTTCCGGAGCTAGATACATGTTTGTTATGATGTTTACGTTATATCTGTAAAATTTGGTAAGAATCGGAGTTTATTTGACTTGATTCGGACGTCCGGTTGAGAAATAGTGAAAGTTGAGTGTTCTTGAGGAAAATGATGAATTTTGAGGTTAAATCCATAGTTTTAAATGTTATTTTCATGATTTGATCGCACGAGCAAGTTCATATGATATTTTTAAACTTGCGTTCATGTTTGGTTTAGAGCCCCGAGGGCTCTGGTGAGTTTCAGGTAGGCTTCGGGATATTTTTAAACTTGAAAAATCTGCTGGTGCACCAGTTCTGGTGTGCCCACACCTGCAAGCGGAAGCCACAGGTGCGACCAAGCGTGGGTTCTCCCTTTTCCGCAGGTGTGGACCCTTGTGCGCAGGTGCGCGACCGCAGAAGCGGTAATGCAACCGCAGGTGCGACCCCAAGCTACCTAGCTCTTTTCCGCAGAAGCAGCAGCCTTTCCGCACGTGCGCAAGCGCAGGTGTGAGGGTCGAGCAGTGAGTTCATATTAATTAGAGCTCCAACCTTTTCTTCTTATTTTTCACAAGGGTAGAAGACCTAGGGCGATTTTCTCAAGGCTTTTTCTTCCAAAATCATAGGTAAGTGTTCATTAACTCTTTTCTTTCAATTACCCAATTATTTGTAGTATTCTTAGTAGTTCGTGAATTGTGACACCAGACTCTGAGGTAGTTTTCTAGTTATAAACTTAGTTCGTGATTCGACTTATTATTGACCTTTATTAGTATTCATTTTTAAATTGTTTCACTGTGTTTAAGTAAAAATCCAAAGGAAAATGGTTAATTAAATTTCTAACATTGGCTTGCCTAGCAAGTATTGTGTTGGGCGCCATCACGATCCCGTGGGTTGGGAATTTGGGTCGTGATAGTAGAATTACCAACATAAAATCTCTCATAATTCCAAGATGCCATGTTTTTAAAAATCAATAAGTAAAACAAAAATAAATGAAAAACAAATACAAGAAAACAAAAATAAAAGTTCAAACTTGCAACCTAGCAATATCTATACCTACAATTACACTGCTAGTTCCCCAGCAACGACGCTAAAATTTTTATCACGCCCAACTATGCCTTATAAAAAGGACTAAGCGGTCGTTGCAAATATAATCCGGTTTACAAGTCCGGAGTCGAACCCTACAGAGAACTAAGGCTTAGCGACAACTGTTCAATATTGCTAAAAAATACAAGTCTAAACAATTTTCTAATTATAGAGTATAATATTTATTTCTAACTAACAACTATTATAAAACAGTAAATAACTAACAAGGATGAAATTTTAGACAAGACTAAGAAGGCCTAAAGTTACGATTTTTCCAATTGTCCGAATCCTTCCCGCTATGCCTTCTATAATTTCGCCTAAGTAATTCTCTACCGATCGTGAGTACTTCGGGTGTCATAATTCTCTTCCGAGTAACTACCACAATTTACTAGACATATTTTTTTGAACTAATTTACCTGGCACTAATTCACCGCTCACTAAGATCGCACCAATGTTTCGTTATTCCAAATCCCACCTTTAAACCCTTTGTATTGATTCCTCACATACGTCAGGAGGGATGTTGTTCAACAACTACCTAAATATGTACCATTTTCCAAGCAACACATACTAAATAGGCACAGTCAATTGATGGTTGTTCAATCAACAACAATAAACACGTTGTTGAACAAGTATATAAATTCAACGACTCAATTATATAAAAACATAATAATAATTTATCCTACAAAAGGTTCTATCAAAACTCTAGATAACAAATTAGCTATTCATAATGGTATGCAAAACTTCAATACTATAATTCATAACCAATAATAGAAATAGGAAGAAGGAAGTGAAAAACTTGTAGAAGAATTCCCCGCCTTGTTCTTAGTGTGTTCTTGCCTCCTTAGGTCAAAATTTCGGTCTAATCTATCCAATCTCCGTCTCCTTTAATGTTGGTCTCTCCTTAAAATGGTGTTTAAGGGCTATTATATGTGTAGGGAAAAATCCTAGACGAAATAACCAAGTCCAAAACCAAAATGAAGACAAAATAGGCTTTAAAACACGGACCGCAGTGCCACGCAAAATACGCGAAGCACCTCGCGTCATCCCTTGCGTCACGCGCTCAAACGCAAGGAAATTTGCTCGTCTGCTGCTGTTCCGTTTTCAACTTTTGATGCTGCCTAACTTTTGCAATTCTTTTCCTTTGCTTTCCAATTCTTAATTGTCTCTTTTCTCATTTTAATAATCAACCCATCATTATGTCTTCGATCATCAAATCATGACATCATAATATTTCTCATCATCAAATAATCAGGAGTCATTCTTGTAGTGTATAAAATATACATAAAACCTCTATTTTGGTCCCAATTTCGTCTTTAACGTATCTACACATAAAATAAACTCAATTAAGCACAAATATAGTATAGTTTAGCATTAATGCCCCAAAATATAAGGTAAGTAATGCAATAAAAATATATAATTATTGACAAACATCATTGACCCAAAGAAAGTAACTATATTCTCACTGAAAATGCTCTTATTAGAATAAGTCCTAGAGGAAAAAGTCTATAGTACACTTAAAGCATATAGACAAATCGGTTTCAAATAAAATTCTTGATAAATAATACGAGCAAACGATCAAAATGATCATAATAAGGAGGTAAGTGATCTAGAAGATCACATGACATAATATTTCATAAAATCTCAGGAAAGGTTCAGGTACCTGAAGATACGAGGGAAGAGATCTCTATGTTATGTCTTTTGAAAAAAATATTGGAACCGATATAAAATGTTCGTCGACGACATCTATCATAGCACTAAGTATAGATGAGGACCTCAAGTCTGTCGAATACAGACACAAAAATATTGTCCAAATAGAAGAGACACAATTCAAATATAATTGGTTTCATATGAAAGACATGTAGTTCAAACACTTGAAAGTATAAGGTCAATGACGAATGCAATCACTTTTATCTATCTTATATGTCTAGCATGACATAAAACTTGATATGCATCTAAAGTCTATTTATATGGCTTATATGACTTAACTTATATGACAATCCCTGAAGGATTTAAATTGCTTAAAGCATATATAATTCTTGGTCCTGAAGTACCATATCCTACGTTCAATTTGTGCACATATGTATCTTGCTATAACTATAAGCATGTAGTGTGTGTCACGACCCCAAAATCACTAGTCGGGATGGCACCTAACCCAACCATCTAGGTAAGCTAACTAATAACTATCCAATTCTAATAATATTAACAAGTAAATAAGGTAAGGAAATTATTTGACTTTTATACATTCCCCAATGACCGGTAATACAAATCATGAGCTTCTAAGAATAGAGTTTACAAAGCTGAAATAAAATAAATACATCGTCTGTTTGAAAAGTACATAAACAGAGTTTTATAGATCTAAAGCTACCACGAACAAGGGCAGCTCCAACCGGGACTCAAGTACATCTTCAATCCAGCTTCCATCGAACACAGCAACATTAACAGCCAACATCTGCACGCAACGTGCACAAGTATAGTATGAGTACAAACGACCCCATGTACTCAGTAAGTAACAAACCTAACCTTAGGTTGAAAGTAGTGACGAGCTAACACAAGGTCGAGTCCAATACCAATATTCCCCACTAGTTCATAACAACATAATAAAAGAGGTATCTCAGAAGTAAAATGCTCAGCTCATTCACAGTTCCATAAAATAGGCATGCTTTTCAAGTATCTTAGTGAAAACTCAATTTTTTTGCCAAAATACGAGTAAGTTTGAAAAACTGTGATTTTTTCTAAAATCCTTTCAACAATAAGTAAGATGTTTCATTTTCTTTCCAGATAACAAATGAAAAATACCTCTCTATTCCCACATATCAATGTGTGTAAAAAGTCATGAATGACGTGATACTATATAGCATGAGGAAAAATGCATGTCTATGCATGTATGTCATGTGTGCATGCAAATTCCATGTATCTCATAAATGAATCATGTACTCACGCACTCAGAGTACTCAATCTCTAATGCTCAGCACACTGAAACCCTTAGCGCTATACAGTAATTGTTGCGGTGTGCAGCCCGATCCATATATATATCTTGTTGACTGCACTCACTGGGGTGTGCAGACTCCGGATGGGCTCCTTCAGCCCAAACGCTATAGTGTTGTGGCATGCAACTCGATCCATAATATATATATATAAGTAGCCTTAAGGCTTGTTGCAGAGTGCAACCCGATCCATATGCATAAATATAATCAATATATCGATGCGGCGTGCAACCCGATCCCAAAATGTCACTCTCACTGAGGCCCTCGGCCTCACCCAGTCATCAATCTCTCCAGTCTCACTCACGGGCTCACAATGTCATGAAACTAGCCCGACAACAATGATATGATGTATCAATAACAACAACTGAGACTGAGATATGATATGAGTGCATGAATATGACTGAGTATGAAACATCAATGAAATCAGTGAGATGACAACAAGAAACGACCATGATGGGTCCTAACAACATCAGCATGAAGCCTAAACATGATATTTAGCATGATTGATAGCTCAATTACTTTATCACATGGTGAAAATACAAATATCAACAAACTAGGGTCACTATACAGTTCATGGAAGCAACAAAGTCCCAATTCACATGGTGCACGCCCACACGCGCGTCAACTAACATGTGCATCACGTCAATACCAATCACATAACACATATTGCGGGGTATCATACCCTCAACACTAAGTTTAGAAGAGTTACTTAACTCAAACAAGCTAATACCAAATGCCGGCGAGCCAAGTGATGCTCCAAAGATGCCATCGCACGCGTAGCGACCTCCGAACGGCTCAAAACTATCCAAAAGCAACTCAAATACATCAAATACAGCCCAAGGAAATAATTCCAAATGATAAAGATCGAATCCTTAATCAAAACCCAAAATCGGCCAAAAACACTCTCGGGCCTCGTAACCCAACCAAACTCACAAAATCCGACAACCCATTCAATTACGAGTCCAACCATACTAGTTTCACTCAAATCCGACTCTAAATCGGTGTTCAAAACTCAAAAATTCATATTATGAAACTTTAAGCCAAAACCCTCAATTTCCTCTTTAAATTCACAATCCAATTGCCAAAAATGAAGATAGATTCATGGAATAAGATCAAAACCAAGTGTAGAACACTTACCCCAATCTTTGTGATGAAAATTTCTCCAAAATTGCCTCAATCCACGCTTGGAAATGTTAAAATGAAGCCAAAATCGCGAACCCTTGTATTTAATATTCTGCCTAGCACTTCCATATTTGCGGACAATTCGTCGCATCCGCGACCACCGCTTCTGCGGTAAATGTTTCTCTTCTGCAAAAATAGCCATGCTCAGCAACACCCGCACCTGCGATCTTAAGTTGCTTCTGCGATCGCGCTTCTGCACACTTGAACCACATATGCGGTTGCGCAGGTGCGCCCAAGCACCCGCACCTGCGATCCTCACGCCCAGTTCCCTTTCTCGCTCCTGCAACTCCTCTAACACTTCTGCTGCCATCGCACTTGCGCAAAACCAGCCGCAAGTGCAATCTCATCAGAACCAGCAGCCACCAACCTTAGCCAAAATTTCCAAAATGCTCCGAACCTAGCCTGAAACTCACCCGAGCCACTCGATACCCCGTCCGAATATATCGACAAGTCCCATAACATAACACGGACCTCGTCGAGGCCTGATAACACACATAAAAACATCGAAACGACGAATCACACCTCAAATTGAAATCTACGAACTTTGAACTTTGAATTTCCATAACTCGTGTCAAAACATATCAAATCATCCCGGAATGAACCCAAATTTTTCACACAAGTCCAAAATTACACGAAGAAGATATTCCAATTCTTGGAACCACAATCCGAATCCGATATCCCCAAAGTCAACTTCCGATCAAACTTATGAACTTTCCAAACCTTCAAATTTCTAATTTTTACCAACTTGTGCTGAAACCTTCTAGAAACATCCAAATGCAAATATGGGCATACACCCAAGTCCAAAATCACAATGCGAACCTAACGGAATCATCGAAACTTCGTTCTGGGTCAAATTCACAAAAAGTCAAACTTGGTCAACTCTTTCAACTTAAAGCTTCAACAATGAAATTCATTCTTCCAAACCTATTCTGAATAACCTGAAAACCAAACCCGACGATTCACATAAGTCATAACACATCATACAAAGCTACTCATGCCCGCAAACTACCAAGCAAAGTGCAAATGCTCAAAACGACCGGGCGGGTCGTTACATTCTCCCCCACTTAAATATATGTTCGTCCTCGAATGTGCCAAGAGTTGTTCCAAAAGCCATCAAACCGCCGTGTAACCTTACTATGCACATACCCGAGGGTGATTCCACGTCACCCTATCCTATATAGGTCTGATAACACAACATAATTGAAATTTCTCAATTCAACCTAGCTCATAAGCCTTAGAATCCATTTTTTTTTCAACGCCCGAAATTTTTTATAAGATCTGAATCTCGCAACCTACATGATGTATAAGTCTGAAAAATTTGTACCAAACTGCAACCATAACCCAAGATACAATCATAGGATATACCGCATAACTCAAATGCCCATAGCAAAATCTCCGATCACAGTAGCTGCTCAAAACAACCCAATTCCGGTAATAAACCTCATATCCAACAAAACCTCACTCTAAAACCTTCGTACACTGCCTATGACGAAAGAAAATGCAGAAAACTCATAACTATTCATCAAATCAACAAGCCTTGGAGCTCCCTCTCTTTTAACAAGAACTATAGCCAATTCATAAGCCGGCTTTCGATGTTATTCTTTCAAATATACCGCGATCAAATCCGATAACACCCATCCTAGATCTGATGACTTAATCTTATCGAATACCAACTACTCTACTGATACGAAACACCAATACTACCCAGAGTTACAGACCGTGCAATCCATGTACCAATAAGCAACAATCCAAATGTACTCAATCGCGAAAATGACTCAGTCAAGAGAACCGTCCCCCAAGCTCAACGGGTACCACCACCACGCAATGCTAAGAACCCATCACACACCATAGAACCATCACCTGACTCTAACATAAGGTTCATACCTCAACATAACTCCGCGGCAACGCACGACTCCATGCATACGTTGTTTAACCAATGAATTAGACCCTTTGACTAAAGCTTATTTTTAAGATGAATACGGGTTACTGATAATCAAGATAATGGGAAAAATAAATAATAGACAATATTACAGAAATAGAAGATCGAAGTTGATTGTCTTCGAGAATCACATGCCTTTACAAGCTGTATTCCCCTCCCTTGTATAGGAGATTTTTATAACGTACGACTCCTGCTATGGTTACTCATTAATGACTAATTATGACATTAATGAGGCATTTCAAAGGATAACGGTAATAGGGGTTCAGTTACATAACGTTCGAGTAATCAATTGTGGGTCTTTGAATCTGCCCATAGCTTTATCTAGATTCATTCTGACTGTGCCTCTCTCCCGTTTTGATCAAGTTGAATTTCCCATGGCTGATAAGTTCGTGGGTTTACTGAACCGTGCCTCTTTGTACCGTAACTCTTCAAAGAGTTCCGTCCAGTTGTCGTGTTTTCCTGTGTCCACCTGACTGGCTAAGTTTTCAAAAGCTGGCTTACGTGTGAAACTCTTTTTTACCAATACAGATAGTCCCCCCACTTACCATATATTTAACGATTAATATTTAGTAAGTGGATATTCATTTATGGCAGGAATATTTTGCCGTCGCTTTTCCTTGAATCATTGTATCCTTCTCTGCACCATAGGCGTCGTTTGTCACTTCCATTTAATGCTCATACCACGTGTCCTTTTTGGATTGGTTCTGCATTTACTCAGCACCTTTTAGGGCTTTTTGCGGTTGTGCCAGTCTCGAAGTGACATCTTCAATTATGACTTTTCATCATTATTTTCTTTTTTCATCATGTTTGACGATTGTCTTCAAGTATAAATACATGTTTTCCTTTCTTTGATTCCACGAAACACTTTTCTAATTTTGTTTTCTCTAAAGAACTTTCTCCTTTGCCTTTGTAAACATGTCTTCTTCAAACCAACCTCAAAGAGTAATAGACATTGAAAGCTTAGCGCCATCTTCTGCTCCGACTAGGAGTTGGAGGGGTGGTAGACCTCCAGTTTCCCCGAGATTTAGGGTTTCTCGATCTTTGTCTAAGGGTAGAGGCGAACGCCTTCGTGAACCTGGAGTCGATGAAATTGTCCCTGCTGAGTTTGTTTTTGCTAGGGATAGTCAAGTTCTTGTAGATCAATCTTCTTTTCTTGATAGTATAGAAAGATATCCAACCCTTATAGATTTCCCTTGTTCGAAGGGAGTGCTTCTGAAAATCTGACTTTCCTGTCTATATTCCGAATAGTAATCAAAGAATAACGTCTTACAAGACAGGGTATTCTTTTGTTTATACGTATCCTTTTACTTTAGGGTTTAGACCCCCCATTGACCCAGTTATAATCGAGTTTTTCTATTTTTTTAAATATCTGCTTAGGACAGGTCGGCCCGCTTGTGTGGCGAGTTGTCGCGTGACTTAGGAGTTTGGATTATTTAGCCTCGGTTCCTTTTACCTTCAACCATCTTATTCACCTCTACTCTCTTACCTTATTTCGTGAAGGGGTTTTTACTCTCACTGCTAGAAGCAAAAGAGTGTTAGTAACCCCAGGAGACGATAAGGATAGGGGTTGGTACCTCCGGTATGTTGTTGTACCCACTGCTGGTTTAGTGGGTGAAGAAAATCTTCCCTTCCCTGATAAGTGTAATCGCGCACGTGAGTATGATTTAGATCACATTTACTTTTTCTTGTTTTGACTTGAGATGTTTTATTTAACACTGTGTCTATTTATTTTTCTTCTTTTAGCAATCATGAATATTGTTTGGTAGAAAAATTGTTATCTGTTGATCCTTTAGAAGAAAGATCTTAGAAGTACCTCGTTGGGAGGTATGGTTGGCAAGTAAAGACCCACGGTAAGTGAAGTTTTTGTTCTTGCTTCTTTCCTTACTCGAGTATTTTTTCTTTTGTCGTTTAACTTTTTTCTCTTTTTAATAGGATTCTTTGCTTGCGGGGTGTCGACTTCCTCTATCCCGAAAATGTCCTTGGCTCAAGCCCAAGAAATCATTATTGGTTCATCTTCCTCTCCATAGTAGAAGAAGAGGGTGCTTTAGTGCACATGCCACGGAGAAGGCGAATGACTTTAGATGATGAGCCTACTACCTCAACCTTGCCTCCTGTGTCTGTGATTGAGCCCCCTGTCTTTGATGATGTTCCATATTCCCCTATTCACGATGGTATTGATCTTGCTGCTGACGACGTCCCTTTGGCTGATGTCTTTCCTGCTTCTTTGAGAGAGACTGTTTCGTCTATTCCTTTGGCTATCTCAACTTTTGTTGCTGCTTTGCCTGTAACTTCTTCAAGTCTTCAACTTTCCGTGCCTGCTCCTTTGCCCGTGGCTTCTCCAGCTCCTCAACCTTCTGTGCCTGTTGTTGTTATATCTCTGCCTGCTTCCATGCCTTCTGTTAGGGAAGTAGGGTCTTCCAGCAGAGAGATGCGGCAGGTGGTAATAGAGGTTCCAGCTGAGGGAAACCTTTTTAAGAAGACAGGTGATCCTGAAGTGTGGCTCAAGCCTTTAATAGGTCCCGCTGAGAAAGCAAAGCTATCTAGCCACGGTGCTCTTACATGGGAAAATGAGGTCGTGCATACTTCTTTGAAGGTATGGTGTAAGTTATCCTCTTTCACTCTCGTATATGAAATTTACCATATCTAACTGGTTTATTTCTTATAGATTAACCTCATAGGCATGGAGTTTATGACGAGGATTTCAAACACAGACCAAGAGACAAGAGAGTTGCAGGCAGAAGTTGATAATTGGAAGCACAGTATGATAGCCTAAGGATTGACATGGACGCTTTAGAAGAGGAGAAGAGTACCTTGAAGTGGCAGATGAGACTTATGGCAGCAGAATTAGCAGTGGAGCGGACTTCTTGCAGTCAAGATGACAAAGACAAGAGTGTTCTGGAGTATTCGTTCGTGGAGCAGCTATCCCGTGCCTCAGTGGAGATTAGAGACTTGAAGAACTTGCTGGGGAAGAAGGAAGAATACTCAGGCGATCTCGTGCAATCACTCACTCGTACTCAAGAAGATCTTCGAAGGGCTTTAGACAAAGCTCAAGCTTTAGAGGACTCGATTGTTACATTAAGGGTCGCTCATGAAGCTGCAGAGGCGGAGAAGGACGGGCTGAGAGCTGAGCTTCAAGTGTGGGCACAAGATTATGAAGATTTGGAAGAGGTGGATGCTGTCGATGTGAGCTGGGCGTATATGAATTCTCGCCTCGACACATTGATGGAAGTGAGTCAAGAGGGTTTTGACCTTAGTGCTGAAATAGCCAAAACTAAGGAAGCCATGGAGAAGGCTCAACAAGGTCATAACCTCTCTTCACCTGATGACGAGATTCTAGTCGCTCATGCCTCTTTATCCTCAGTTGCTCCCACTCCTTCTGCTACTGAAGTCAACCCCTCTTCTTAAAAAGATCTAGTTGGTTTATCCTTTTTTTCTTTTTCTTTGTATCAATTGGTGGTTACCCCCAGTCCCGTCGGGGGTAAATTTGGATTTCCTTTAAGTCCCCAAATGATAAATTAGGGGCACCACAATGTAAATATAAAAATCTTATACGGCTAAGTACAAGTTAATACTTAGTTTTAGCCGTTTTAATATATAAATGTTAGTTCGACTTTTGTTGAGTTTCTGTTTCACTCTTTAAGTCTTTTGCATGCTTTATTTTTCGAGGTTTTAGTTTTACCTTCGAGTTTTGCATGTGGGATGCTTTAGACTACTCGTACCTTTTTTATAATAGGCACGGTGTCATATTAAATGTGTGCCTTTTTGTAATAGGCATAGTTTATGGAAGAGGGCCCTTTATAATTGACATGAAGAAGACGTCTCAACTTCATGATAATGCAATAGAGTGATAGGAATCTTACACATGTTTAAGAATGTTTCCAAGTAAAGTTTTTTGTTTGAACTTCCATGACATTTTACGTGTGTTTGGTTATCGTCTAAAACTCATGCTTGCAACTGTTTTTATTTAACAGATTTAATATACTCTTGTATTTTGTAACTGTTTTTCATAGGTAACAGTTTTTCGATATTAATATAAGAAAATAACTTCACTAGTAACAGTTTTTATAAAGATTGGGGTTTTTACCCGCAACTGTTTTGGAAACAGTTTTCTAATAAGTACGAGGGAAATGTTTTCTTATTCGTAACTGTTTTTATTTGATAACAGTTTCTTGAACAAATACAAGGGTTCAGATCTTTCATCCATAACTGTTTTATTCGAGAACAGTTTTTTGAATGAGTATATTGATGATGATCTTTTACCCCTAACTGTTTTTGTTACAACAGTTTTGAATAAGTATAAAGATGTACATTTCTTTCTCGTGACTAACATTTTGCCTTTCAACCTGAATATGTTCGAAGGTTTTTGCTTTTTGCATTAGGCTTTGTATTTGGATGGCTCTTTTGATTTCTTTCGATTCTGCTCGTGTCACTTGTCTCATTGGGTAGATGGGTCTTTAGGATCGAGCTTTTGACTTTCTGATAATCTTCTTTGCTTCGTCTTACTATATAGTCCCCCAAGTGTTTGATCTTTGAAGAATGAAATCTCGAGCACTTGATCATTCCTTTCCTTGTGGTCCTTTTCCTGAAAAGGAAAAACATTCCGGACTCGAAGGTATATAGTTTTTTAGATGATGACTGCTTAACCCCTTTTAAAACGTCCATCAGAAAGTGTAACCCTAGACCGGGAATTGTGTTATTTCCTCGCGTCTTTGCAGGTCTAATATCATCATCTGGTGATGGGTTAGCTTTGTGCCTATCATCTAAAAAAGTTAGTAAAATTTTTAAATGTTCAAAATAAAATCGAACGTGTGATACTTGACGGGGGTATTCTTTTCTTTTTAGAAGTAATACTTCTTTAAATGGATGACATTCCAGCTTGTTAGTAGAACTCTGTCGTCCATAGCTTCCAACTCATAGGAGCCTTTTTCAGCTATCCCTCGGATTTTGTAAGGTCCTTCCCAGTTTGGATTTAGCTTTCCTGCACCTGCTTCTTTTGTTGATTGAAAGACTTTTTTGAGGACGAAGTCCCCAATTTTAAAGTACCTGAGATGAGCTTTACGGTTGTAATAACGCTCTATGATTTATTTTTGAGCTGCCATCCGTATCAATGTTGCTTCTCTCCGTCGTTCGAGCAGGTCCAGGTTGGTCCTTAATTCGTCGTTGTTTTCACCTTCCATGGATGTCGAGAACCTTATACTTGGTTCGCCAATCTCTACAGGTATTAAGGCTTCTGAGCCATAAACAAGTGCGAACGGAGTTTCCCTCGTGGCTATTTTTGAAGTCGTTTTGTATGCCCACAGTACCGCTGGTAACTCATCAAGCCAATTTCCTTTGGCTTTATCTAGCCGCTTTTTTAGATTGTTGATGATAACCTTATTTGTTGACTCAGCTTGACCATTAGCCACGGGGTGGTAAGGCGTTTAGGTGATCCGCTTGATTTGCCAACTTTTGAAGAATTTTATGATTTGCGAGCCTATGAATTATGGGCCATTATCANTGTGAGAAGAGGTCCTACTATGTCCATACCCCATTTCATGAAAGGCCATGGGGATATTATTGGATGTAATAATTCCGCTGGTCGATGTATGTTATTAGCAAACCATTGGCATCTGGCACATTTGGATACGAAATTCTCGGCTTCTTCTTCCATCTTAGGCCAATAGTATCCGGCTTTGATTAGTGTTTTCACTAAGGATCTAGCCCCTGAGTGATTTCCACAGTGTCCTTCGTGGACTTCTTTCATCACAAATTCCGTTTGGTTAGGTCCAAGGCATTTAGCTAGGGGTCCCCCGGACATCTTGTGATAAAGTAAGTTGTGAATAAGGCAGTACCGTGCAGCTTTGCGGCGTAGTGCTTGAGTCGCTTTCCTGTCTTCAAGTACGGTGTCATTCTGCAAAAAAATTAAGAATTTAGTTTCTCCAGTCCCAGGTTAGGTTGTTGAAAGTTACCTCATTCCTGTCCTGGTCTATTATTGAATGAAATAGTTGAACGACAATTGTATTGTCTTTGTTCGTTACTTCCGTGACTGCTGCGAGGTTAGCTAATGCATCTGACTTTGCATTTTCTTCTCTAGGTATTTGCACTACCTTCTATGTTTTGAATTGTCTCACGAGCTCCCGTGCTCTTTCAAGATACTGTTGCATTTTAGTCTCTAGAGCAATGTAAGTCTCGTGTATCTGATTTACTACCAGTTGGGAATCGTTGTTGATCAAAATTTGCTCGATTGAGAGCTCTCATGCAAGTTTAAGCCCTGCAATATCAGCTTCTTACTTTGCTTCATTGTTAGTGATATGATAACACTTTATAGTTTGCCGTGTCTTTTCACCCGTGGGTGATATCAAGACTATGCCTAAGCCAGCGCCTTTATATTTGAAGAACCATCGGTGAACAAGGTCCACAGGCCTAGATTAACACCGTTTAACGAGTTGTAACTCTTTTTCTACTTCAGATAAAATGTCATTACTAAAGTCAGCAACAAAATCAGCTAGTATTTGAGACTTAATTGCAGTCCTAGGCTGATAAATTATCTCATGCTCACTTAATTCTATGGCCCATTTGGCTAATCTTCCTGACAATTCTTGTTTATGCAGAATATTTCTTAAAGGATATGAGGTCACAACAGTGATTGGGTGGCATTGAAAATAGGGTCATAATTTTCTAGATGCTATTATTAAAGCTAAAGCTAATTTTTCCAGATGTGGATATCTAGTCTCAGCATCTAGCAAAGTTTTACTTACATAATAGATAGGTGATTGTTTACCTTTTTCTTCTCTTACCAATACTGCACTTACATCAATTTCTGAGACAGTCAGGTAGATGTACAATCTTTCCCCTTCTTTTGGCTTTGAAAGCAGTGGTGGTTTCGATAGATAAATCTTCAGGTTCTTAAGGGCTTGCTGACATTCTTCAGTCTATTCGAAGATTATGTTTTTTGAGAACTAAGAAGAATTTAAAACTTTTTTCGGAAGATCTATAAATAAACCTCCCCAAAGATGTTATTCTTCTTGTCAGTCTTTGAAACTCATTTTTATTTGTTAAAACATCAGGTATTTCCTCTATGACTTTAATTTGAGCGGGATTTACCTCTATTCCTCTGTTCGATACAAGGAAACCAAAAAATTTGCCTGATTGCACCTCAAAAACGCATTTCTCTGGATTCAACTTCATATTATACCTGCGTAAAATATCAAAAGCAGTAGATAGGTGTTGGAAATAGTCTTGTGCTTGTGTTGATTTTACCAACATGTCATCGATGTATACCTCCATCATTAACATTTGTGTCACTAGCCTTTGATAGGTGGCTCCAGCGTTTTTTAGGCCAAAAGGCATGACTTTATAACAATAAGTTCCCCTATTCGTGATAAAGGAGGTTTTTTCCTCGTCTAAAGGATCTATTTTAATCTGTTTATAACCAGAATATGCATCTAGAAAGCTTAATAGTTCATGACCTACGGTAGCATCAATCATTTGATCTATATGAGGCAATGGGAATGAATCTTTTGTACATGCTTTGTTTAAATCAGTATAATCTACGCATACTCTCCATGCCATTCTTTTTAGGTACTATCATGGTGTTTGCTAACCAGTTAGGGTACGTTACCTCTCGTATCGAACCAATCTTCAAGAGTTTCTGTACCTCTTCGTCGATCACTTGGTTGTTGAATGGTCCTTGCTTTCTTTTCTTCTGCTTAACAGGTACGAAGGATAGATCTTCATTTAGTTTATGAGTCATCACTTCTGGTGGGATGCCTGTCATATCTGAGTGGGACCATGCAAAACAGTCTGCGTTAGCCTTTAAATAATCAATTAACCTACCTCTTCGAGTGGGGCTTAGCCTCGTGCATGTATACACTTTCTGCTCAGGTTTTTGTTCAGATAACGGAACACCTTCGAGCTCCTCCGTAGTTGTTTTGATGTGCTCATCTTCCTCCGGTTCATGAATGACGTCCAGTATGGAATCCACATCTATGTGGTATAGTACACCTTCCGTGGTAACTTGACTCTTCTTCTCGTAAGTATTTTCTTTCGTGCATGTTTCAGCAATAATATCTTCCGTACCTATTTGGGAAGTAATTTTTTTCATATCTGTTTGGGCGGTGTTACTTGTTTGGGAGATTTCCCTATCTCGTAATTCTTCTACCTCTATTTTATTGTTGTAGTGTACCACATAATTTATACTTTTTGCGGTATGCTGATCTCATTTGATTTGTTGAATCCCCCATTCAGAAGGATATTTAATTACCTGATGCAACGTGGAGGGTATCGCTTTCATGTCGTGGATCCATGGCCTTCTAATGATCACGTTATAAGCCATGTGAGTATCGATGACTTGGAACCTATCTCTTTTAATCACCCTCTCAGCATAAGTGTTAAGCTCAATTTCTCCGTTTGTTATAACCATAGAGTTATCAAACCCGGATATGGCTCGTGCTTTTGGGATTACTTGATTCCCCAGTAGCATTTCTTCCATGACTCTTAGCAAAATGATATTGACTGAACTGCCTGGATCCATCAACACTCTTTTCACGTTAGTGTCATGAATAAGTAGAGATATTACCAGAGCATCGTTGTGCGGGAGAATTAATCTGCTGCTATCTGCATCATCGAAGGTTATATCATCTTCTCCACGAGCACGTTTCTCGTGTGTAATTGTGAACTTTGTGATTGTTTTGCAAATCACTCTGTTTACTTCTTCACCACCGTGTATTACGTTAACGGTTCGTTTTGGAGAAGGAGGCTTTGGGGGCTCCTGCATGTTCCTCATATATGCCTGTTTACCTTTATCACTAAACAATTATGTTAAATAGCCCTGTTTTAACAAATTTTCTACTTCACCTTGTAAAAATCTGCAATCCGCAGTTTTGTTCCCATGATCGTTGTGAAATTCACACCAGTGATCTGGGTTTCTTCTATTTGGATTTGACCGCATCTCTTTGGGCCACTTAACCTTGTCTCCCATGTTCTTCAATATTGAGACAAGTTCAGTAGTACTTACATTAAAGATCCCCAATTTGAGTACTACATTTAAGTCGTTCATCTCGATCTATTCTGGATCTAGACGAGGATGAGATTACATCTCTTCCTTGTAGTCTATAGTCCGACCTAGTGTTTTCGAACCTGGGGCGGATATCGCGTCCCGAGGGTCCTAAGTAAGGATCGTACTTGTTTTTACCTGATCTTCTATCTGATTCAGGACTTCTGAATCTGGAATGATCTTCATCTCTCGAACGAGCAATGATATCTTCTTCTATTCTGAGTTTGGTGTTGTACCTGTTATATACATCATTCCATGTTGTGGCGGGGAATTTTCTTAGATTCTCCTTAAATCGCCTGGTGTCTTCTGAGCTTTTATCGTTCAAGTTGCTTGAAAATTCCATGGTTTCCCAATTATCAGGCAACCTGAGTAACTGCATTCTTTCTCGTTGAAACCTATCTACAAACTCTCGGAGTAGTTCCGTGTCTCCTTGTTTTATTTTGAATATGTCTTCAATTCTCTTCTCAACTTTTTGTGCACTAGAGTGTGCTTTTATAAACGAATCTGCAAGCTCAACAAATGAGTCAATAGAATTTTCAGTGAGAAGATAATACCAGGTTAGAGCCCCTTTGGTAAGTGTTTCCCCAAATTTTTTGACAAGGACTGATTCAATCTCTTGTTTCGTTAAGTCGTTGCCTTTTACCCCAGTAGTGAAAGCAGTCACATGGTCGCGTGAGTCAGTTGTTCCATCATATTTGGGAACGTCAGACATTTTAAACTTCTTGGGTATAGGCAAAGGTGCCACACTTGGCTTCCACGGTTGTTGAGAATATTTATCAACATCGATGCCTTTTATGACATGTGGTACACCAGGAATTTGTTCCATGCGATCGTTCTGCTCCTTCATCTATTTTTGCATGGTTAGAAGTAAATTTTGTAATTCTGAGTTATTAGATATACCTGGTCTCGTTTCGAGAGATTCATTAGGAGTATCTCCTCTTCCTGAGTTTTCCAACCTAGATTGAGGATTTTCCATAGTGATGGTGTTATTGAGGGGTGTNCCTCGAACCATGTGGGGTTCCTGAAGGTGATGGAACTGGGGTTCCACTTCTTTGTTGGTTGTTGTCGTTGGGGTTTGACATAATTAAAAGGATATCACTTGGAAAGTAAACAAAGATTATCAGATTCTCGGTAATGGAACCAATTTGTTTAAACAAAGAATTAGACCCTTTGACTAAAGCTTATTGTTAAGATTAATACGGGTTACTGATAATCAAGATAATGGGAAAAATAAATAATAGAAATATTACAGAAATAAAAGATCGAAGATGATTGTCTTCGAGAATCACATGCCTTTACAAGCTGTATTCCCCTCCCTTATATAGGAGATTCTTATCACGTACGACTCCTGTTATGGTTACTCATTAATGACTAATTATGATATTAATGAGGCGTTATAAAGGATAACGGTAATAGGAGTCCAGTTACATAACGTTCGAGTAATCAATTGTGGGTCCTTGAATCTGCCCGTAGCTTTATCTAGATTCATTCTGATTGTGCCTCTCTCCCATTTTGATCAAGTTGAATTTCCCATGGGTGATAAGTTCGTGCGTTTACTGAACCGTGCCTCTTTGTACCGTACCTCTTCAAAGAGTTACGTCCAGCTGTCGTGTTTTACTGTGTCCACGTGACTGGTTGAGTTGTCAAAAGCTGGCTTATGTGTGAAACTCTTTTTTACCAATACATACGATGGTCCATATCATATACCTCGAGCCACCCTACTCACAATCAATAACCACTCGAAATTCGACATCAGGTACCCAAAGTGCATTATCATAACCATGGAGAATCATATGATTCAATGCCACTCAAAACCCGAAAGAACATAACCAATACACCCTCAATCATGCATTACCCAATTACTCATCTCGCTCAAATCCCGTTATAAGACCATAATAGAACCGCACCATGTGTTCCTAAAACCAACGAATCACAACTCCTCGTAGCATAAAAAAGTAACTCACAGAAAATTTCAGAACACGAATAAGCTCAGCAGCAACCGAATGGCACATCCCTCAATAATAGCATTATGGAGCCAACGAATCTGACTCGGTGTAGAATACACATCCTAATTGGCCTACCCATGGACCCCCAAATCAACTCCAGGCACCCACAAATAGATAAATAAACCTCCAAAAGCCCACAATGACTGAATCATAACACATACTATCATCTGGCTAGCTTTGGCCATGATTTCACAGTCCACCACCATGAAACAATCCTCTCCCGAGGACTCCCAGTCTCCCAATCTATAGGAGACACGAATCACCATATATGATCCCAACTCCACCGCCAAAATGTCTAACACATCTCTCATACACGATCATCCCATGAGGAATACTTCTAAAATTCTTTCGTGCCCTATAGCAAAATTCGATCCGTGCCATATAGCAAAATTTGAATATCAACAGTCGACTAATCCAGGAGAGTACCGCAGTACCAGTGTAGTATCCACAAATCAAACACATTGCCCCTGATAAAATGTATACTCTCATCACGCCGTACCAAATAGTAATATCATATACCTAGTCATCTGAAACCGTCCATGCTGCCTACGAATTCCATGGTCTTCCCTTCAAAACTGAACTGTGATCTCGCTCACGTAAATCTCAATTCCATACAACACACCGCACATACCATGCCCTCATATGAAAAATGCGAGAACTTTATAGTCCACTCCGAGTCACAAGAAACTACATACTCAATTAGCCAAGGACCTTCCATTTGATTTCACCCGGTAGAAATTCACTATACACCACATGCTCCTCATTCCAGTAGGAAATATACCCCTCGAACCGAGGTAAAATTCATTGGGAACTCTTCGAAACCCATTTGCACATAATCAAGCTATCAGAACCAATCTATCTAACTCAACCCAGCCACGCAGGTCGCCAAAACCCAAGAGCATTGCCACGAAACACCTGTAGAGACTAGCCACATCATAAGTACCCAAAGAACCGATCATACCCATTACTGTGCTGATCCAACCTACTACCAAGCTTTCTTATTTATCCAAGTCCTTCCTAAATTGCCTTCAAAATGACACTTCTCCTTGATAAAACACCACGATCCCTAACCAAAATTCACCATACAAGAGACCCTAATATAAAACTACAACGCCCTAACGCCCATAAGCCGATGACTTCCCTCTTAAGCACCCCGAAGCACCACAACCGAGACACCCACTCTAAAGAGACCTTATGTGAACCTAAAAATATTTCCTTCACCTTCTTTATACTGAAATGCATAATCCCTAATGATATAAAAATCCACAAGTCTCGACACCGTCCAATGTAATTCTAAGTTCTTAGCCATATACAGATCTTAAAAATTCCAAATCGCTACATTTAAACCTTGAATCCATTGGAACCATTATTGATAGCCATCTACCCTTCTCAAATCTCAATTAAATCGACCAAACGGACCGAACGACCAGTGCCCCATTAGCACGCCAACACCCAAGGGAGTAACCCACACTCCTAAGCAACTGTGCAAATCCCTACTCCATGCACACTACATCTTTCACGACTAACCACTCAATCACTCCATGGTTCCCATATACCCATAGAGTGTAATACAACCTGTATCCAAAAATTCCCTTACTCGAGTCATCCTAAATCTCAACCCCTGCAGTCATAACTGATTCACTAATATACTTCAAACCGAAATCGATACAATACATAATCGTACAATCAACTCGCTGATAGCAGACTCCCCCCACTTGACTCAAAGCCATGGATCAAAACGCACATCAACTCACAATGCCCATACTCTATTACTGCCATAATACCGTAGTGAGATTCAACCAAATCCTTCTTGAGCTTCTGCAACGCAAACCATCTAATACTTCACATCATCTGCAAATATCGCATTCACCCTTGTAATAGTCAAGCCAACTCCCACAAGTGATTCAACCTCAAATTTCAACATATATCATTCAATGATAAAATATAACTCTCTACAAAACATCATAAGGACCACACAACCTCAGGACACCTCGCAGGAGATAACCCACCTGCTCTGCCTCAAACCGACACTCTCTATACCCTTCCACAGTTACGACTACTATGCAATCACTTAATCTTCTTGATTTTGAACTCATCAAAAAGATATGAGAATCTACTTCACTCCACACCTAAACAACATGAGAGATCCCTCAACACACCCATAACTTGAGACCATAAGCCATACCAAGACAGAAATCAAACACCTAATAGTACTTTCTACCTCTCAAGTAAATTCTTCTCGTCACATTCGAACAATGTGAAAACATCTCGCACTCATATCATACTCACCACGTAGTCATCCAATCACAAATCCCACTAATAGGGACATCAACGGACATATAAGTCTCAAAATTATGTGCTCACACAATCGAAATCTCCGTGCTCGAGCTACAGTCAAAACCCGGCCTCTAGTCCTCCAGACTGGCCCATCGTCGGCATGCCAAAATCACATATCGCACCTCAACCATGGAATCACAAGCCGTCATTGCACAGCTGATACCGAGCGCTCATGCGCGCAAACGAATGTGTGGAAGGAATTCAAAAGGTTATGCTTCAAGCTGAATCAATGTTGCACGATAAGGAAAGAAAGATGGAAAGTATATCCTAAATGTCCTATAGCCTCTCGAAGATAGGTATGGACGTCATCATATCGATCTCCAAGACTCTACTAGAAATTTGCTCATGGCTTGTAGAACCTATGAACCTAGAGCTCTGATACCAACTTGTCACGATTCCAAAACCACTAGTCATAATGTTACCTAAACTAACCCGATAGGTAGCCAACTAATAACTATCCAATTCCAATAATATTAACAAGACAATAAGGTAAGGAAATTCTCTAACTTTTATACATTTCCCAAGGACTGGTAGTACAAATCATGAGCTTCTAAGAATAGAGTTTACAAAGCTGAAATGAAACAAATATATCGTCGTCTGTTTGAAAAGTACATAAACAGAGTTTTATAGATCTAAAGCTATCACGAACAAGTGCATCTCCAACCGGGACGCAAGTACATCTTCAATCCAACTCCCAATGAACACATCAACATCAGCAACCAACATCTGCACACAAGATGCAGAAGTGTAGTGTGAGTACAACCGACCCCATGTACTCAGTAAGTAACAAACCTAACCTTATGTTAAAAGTAGTGACGAGCTAACACAAGGTAGGGTCCAATACCAATATTCCCCAACAGTTCATAACACCATAATACAAGTAATAAAAAAGGTATCTCATAAGTAAAATGCTCAGCTCGTTCACAGTTCTAGAAAATAGGCACGTTTTTCAAGTATCTTAGTGAAAACTCAAATCTTTTGCCAAAATACAAGTAAGTTTGAAAAACTATGATTTTTCCCAAAATTCTTTTAATAATAAGTAAGATGTTTCATTTTCTTTCCAGATAACAAGTGAAAAATACATCTCTACGCCCACATATTAATGTGTGTACAAAGTCATGAATGACGTGATACTATATAACATGAGGAAAAATGCATCTCTATGCATGTATGTCATGTGTGCATGCAAATTCCATGTATCTCATAGATGAATCATGTACTCACGCACTCAGAGTACTCAATCTCACTGTCTCGCATCCTCTCTCACTATGCTCAATGCTCATCACACACAAACACTTAGCGGTATACAATAATTGTTGCGGTGTGCAGCCCAATCCACATATATATATATATAGTCGACTACTCACTGGGGGTGTGCAGACTCCACAAGGGCTCCTTCAGTCCAAGGGTTATAATGATGCGGTGTGCAACCCGATCCAATCTCGTTGCGGCGTGCAACTCGATCTATAATGTATATATATAAGTAGCGCTAAGGCTTATTGCAGAGTGCAACCGATCCATATGCATAAATATAATCAATATATCGCTGCGGCGTGCAACCCGATCCCATAAAGTATAATAGATATAATATGTTGCGGTGTGCAGCCCGATCCCAAAATGTCACTCTCACTGAGGCCTCGGCCTCACTCATTCATCAATCTCTCCAGTCTCACTCACGGGCTCACAATGTCATGAAACTAGCCCGACAACAATAATATGATGTATCAATAACAAAAACTGAGCTTGAGATATGATATAAATGCATGAATATGACTGAGTACGAAATATCAATGAAATCAGTAAGATGACAGCAAGAAATGATCACTATTGGTCCTAAAAATACCAGCATGAAACCTAAACATGATATTTAGCATGATTGACGACTCAATTACTTTATTACATAGTGAAAAACATAAATATCAACAAACTAGGGCCACTATACAGTGCCATGGAAGCAACAGAGTCCCAATTCACATGGTGCACGTCCACACACCCGTCACCTAGCATGTGTATCACCTCAATACCAATCACATAACACGTATTTCATACCCTCAGAACTAAGTTTAGAAGAGTTACTTACATCGAACAAGCCAATACCAAATGCCAAGCGAGCCAAAAGATGCTCCAAAGATGCCATCACGCGCGTAGCGACCTCCAAACGGCTCAAAACTAGCCAAAATCAACTCAAATACATCAAATACAACCCAAGGAAACAATTCCAAATGATAAAGATCGAATCTTTAATCAAAATCCAAAACCAGCCAAATATCACACCGGGGCCCGCGCCTCGGAACCCAACCAAACTCACAAATTCCGACAACCCATTCAATTACGAGTCCAACCATACTAGTTTCGCTCAAATTCGACTCCAAATCGGTGTTCAAAACTCAAAAATTCATATTATGAAACTTTAGGCCAGAATCCCCAATTTCCTCTTTAAATTCACAATCTAGCTGTCAAAAATGAAGATAGGTTCATGGAATAAGATCAAAATAAAAGTGTAGAACACTTACCCCAATCTTTATGATGAAAATTGCTCCAAAATCGCCTCAATCCGTGCTTGAAAATGTAAAAATGAAGCCAAAATCGCGAACCCTTGTATTTAACATTCTGCCTAGCACTTCCGCATTTGCGGACAATCCGTCCCATCTGCGACAACCGCTTCTGCGGTAAATGTTTCGCTTCTGCAAAAATAGCCATGCTCATCAACACCCGCACCTGCGGTCTTAAGCCGCTTCTGCGATCGCGCTTCTGCGCACTTGAACTGCATCTGCGCTTGGTGCACCCAAGCACCCGCACCTGCGATCGTTGCGCCATCTCCCTTTCTCGCTTCTGCGACTCCTCTAACGCTTCTGCTGCCATCGCAGGTGCGATCTCATCAGAACTAGCAGCCACTAGCCTTAGCCAAAATTTTCAAAATGCTCCGAACCTCGCCCGAAACTCACCCGAGCCATTCGGGACCCCGTCCAAATATTTCGACAAGTCCCATAACATAACACGGACTAATTCGAGGCCTCAGATCCCACATAAAAATATCGAAACGATGAATCACACCTCAAATCAAAATCTATGAACTTTGAACTTTCAATTTCCATAACTCGTGCCGAAGCATATCAAATCATCCCGGAATGAACCCAAATTTTGCACACAAGTCCCAAATGACATGACGAAGCTATTCCAATTCTCGAAACCACAATCCGAATCCGATATCCTCAAAGTCAACTTCCGGTAAAACTTCTAAACTTTCCAAAATCACCATTCAGACCTAACAAAACCATCGAAACTTCGTTCCGGGGTCAAATTCACAAAAAGTCAAACTTGGTCAACTCTTTCAACTTAAAGCTTCAACAATGAAATTCGTTCTTCCAAACCGATTCCGAATAACCTGAAAATCAAACCCGACGATTCACATAAGTCATAACACATCATACGGAGCTACTCATGCCCACAAACTATCGAGCGAAGTGCAAATACTCAAAACGACCGGTCGAGTTGTTACAGTGTGATAGCGAGAATTTTTCTCTCTATGGAGATATTGAAAAGGCGTATTTCTAAACATGTGTACTCTTTTTTCCTTTCTAGAATTTTTTTCCCACTGGGTTTTATTTAGTTAAGGTTTTAACGAGACACATTAGTTGTTGGAAGACATTCAAGGGGGAGTGTTATAAATAGAGTTTTATTTAAGGTGGATATCTATATTTTAGAGATTTTGTAGATTTTACTTGGTGGTTAAGTCATTATTTCCCTATAATGGATTTTACTTGGTGGCTAAGTCACTCTTTCCCGATAAATAGAGGAGTTTTATTCCATTGTAAATCATCCCAAATTAATAAGAATTTTTTCTCTACTTTTCTCTGCAATACTATTTTCTTCTTTTATTGTTTTATAACAGTTTGGAGTTTTTTAAATTTCGAAATTCAACTTCCAGTGAAATTTGAAACTTCTATGATCAAACATTAATTTAGAAAAAAATTAATTATTGCCAAACGAGCCCTTAGTTTGTTTAGTTTTTGGATTCACATTTAACGATTTTAGTCAAGTAACGATAACTTAGTTTATAAAAAAAGGTATTATAGTTAAAGTTGTAAATATGAGGTAAAGGTTTAAACATTACAATCTTATTCAATATGCAATTACTTTTTAAGAATAATAGGAACTTGTAGATTTTAAGGTCGTGTTAAAAAATAAATCAAAATGTTAAAAAACAAAGTAATATATGGAACTCTATTTCGACTCGATAACGAAAAGGATCACCAGAATCTTAGTGATTCATGAATCATGGTATAAAAGGAAAAGGTAGGTAATTAAGTCACAATCCAATGAAAGTTACGTAGTGATGAAATAATTGCCAGCTTGGACCAATCAAACCATGCTCCTTTTTCACTAGGGTAATTTAGTAGTAATATTCTGTACAACAAGTTGCTTTTCTCTACTGCTAAGCAATAGGTAGAGAGAGAAACACAAAGGAGAGGAGAGGAGAGAGAAAACTCGTCTCTCTGTGCTGTGTGTTGAACAAGCCGAGTGATCGTCGAAATCACCTTCTTTTGCGGCTTTTGATTTTTAGTCTCTTAACGTTTTACTTGCATTTATCGATTTCTCTGATTCTAAATAGTACTTACTAATCTGCTTAATCTCTCACTCTCTGTGTACAAAATTTTGATCGCTTGTTTGTTTATTTTAGGAACGTATTTTCTAGGAGTGTAGAGACTAATTACTTCGACTTTTGGGAGATTACTTTTTGTTTTTGGAAGCGTTTCGATTAACACAAAGAAACCCTAGTTTTGATGGCTACAGCGGCTCCAACTCCGGCTCATCATTCTCACCGGAATACTAACCCAGACAACGGTACCGGCGCCGGCCCACAGTATCGGCGATCATCAGCCGCTGCGCGTGGCGTTTCCTCGACTTGGACGCAGATTGTTCGCAGTGGCGAGTCAGAATCCGCCGTGGCGGCGGCGGCGGTGGCTTCCTCTTCACCTCCTCCACCTTCACTTTCTCCTCCGGTGTCTTCTCAGCAAATCCTTCCCTCTGATTATTCGCTTTCTGATGACGTGGCTACAGAAACTCAGCTTGAGAGCTCCGATAATAGCAACAACAATGTGTCTAAAAAGCAGGCTTGGAGTAAACCGTCAAATGGTGCAGCTGAGGTCAGTCCAGTTATGGGTGCTGTCTCTTGGCCTGCTCTCTCTGAGTCCACTAAGGCTTCACCTAAATCGCCGTCCTCTGATTCACTCAAAGCTCTCTCTGACGGATCAGTTTCCGTATCACAGGTTATTAAAACCCCATTCATCAATGCTACTTTTTCTATTGCTCTACCTGATTTTCGGAATGAAATGGATATTGAGGATTAATATATCCGATTAGGATCGAGGCCTAGTAGTTATTGTTGTTTTTGCTCTATCTGCACTCTGATTCTCAGTTTTCGTTGTTTTTTGTGTATGTGTCATATACTTATGAGTTAATAATCCACTGTAGTTCTAAAAGCTCATGTATATGTAAATGTGTGGATTTATAGGGCACGGAAATGGCATCATCTTCTCATAGGCAGGCTTATACTAACAATGCAAACCCTAATTTAATGTCGAACCATGTTGGTCCCACCCGCCAAAGGTCTATGAAGCGAGGAGGTGGTTATTCAAACCATAATGCATCAGCCAATGGAGGTTTTCCTCAGCAACAGGCGCAGGGTTCTGAGGTGGAAATAGTAACTAATAATTCCGGTAAGTCAGGAAATTTTGGTGCTGAGTCTTCTTCAAGGGATACTAGTCATAGGGATGGTGGACAGTCGGGAGGATTTGGATCTCAATCACATGGTGGAAATGAGAACCAACATCAACGAACCTCAAACAGGAGAGGCAATGTTGGTCCACACCCCCGTGGAGATGGCGCATATAATCATGGTTATGGGGGTAGGCGTGATCAGGAACGTGGAAATCAGGATTGGAAACCCCACAGAGGTTGGGGGAATAGAGATGCACCCTTGCAGCCACATAGAGTTCCAGCGAGGCCATTTATGGGAGGCACACCTCATACTTCTCCACCTTTTATACCTCCACACATGCCTGTGCAGCCTTATCGAGCTCCTATGGTTTACCCTGGTGAGATGTGTTACTTCTTGGTTATTTTGCTGAGTTACTAAGCCTATTTTGTCTCTATACTGATACTTTAACCAATATGCAGAAGTTGCACCTGTATATTATTTTCCAGGTCCACTGCCTGATTCATTTAGAATGCCTATGCTTTCTCCTGTGCCACCTTTCTTCTTTCATGTTCCAGATCCCCAGATGCAAACCAAAATAGTGAACCAGATAGATTATTATTTCAGGTAGACACTTCTTTGTTCTATTTGCTTGTAGTTGCTCCTATTTAGTAGCTGCCATAACTCTATTGGTATTCTAAACTCTTCTTGTCCCTATAATTTGTTGTAGTGATGAAAATTTAATTAAGGACACATTCTTGCGACGGAACATGGATGAACATGGATGGGTTCCCGTTACGCTAATAGCAGGCTTCAAGAAAGTGAGTTGGTTTGAATTAAATGTCATTTCTCATTAGGGAGTGCTGTTAGTACGTATGTGTTTGCTTGATCCTTAGTGCTTGGTTGATCTTTTCTTGTGTACGAGTAGCTCATTCTTTTGAAAATGCATCTCCATATCTTAATTCATGTTGTTGTTGGCAACTGTTAACAATGTTTCTGAGCCTGGTTGGTGACCTTAGCTTCTTTTTAGGGGTTAGAAAGCGCCAATGATATCTTTTCCTCAAACAAGAGACCTCTCTGTTTCTATCTCTCTTATCAGTGTTGCTTTCTTCCCCTCTCAAGAGTATTATGGGGAAGAAAAAGAAGTAATCTATCACTAACGTGAACTTCTAACTTCTTCCTTAGGGAGGAAATATTCCTGCATAGTTTTGACCGTTTTGACTGGATAATAGAATGATATTTGTAGAAAGAAGCAGTGTCTCTGGATGTATAGGCTTGCTGATTGCAATTATGATTCGTTTTGTAGTAAGCATGTCTTAAGTGTATATGAAGTTTTATACGCGGGCTGTTGTTGGTTGTTGATTTTAAATGCTGTATTTTTTGCACAAAGCTGTTCTAATTTTGGTAAATGTGTCAAGCTACATCAGCGTCCTTATATAATGAATTCTTGAGCTCATGGAAAGTGGTTAACAGAATTGTGTTTTGAGATTGAGTGATTCTAGCAAGAGGTCAGTGACCACCATACTGTGTTTTCATGCGCACTCTTGGTTAATATATATGTAATAATTTCATTAAACCATTGGTCCTGCTTTTACTGTCATTTGTTCCATGACGTAACTGTTTCTCCACTAGGTTAGATGTCCATCTCCTTATTTATTCTTATTGCTTGTAGGGCAAGCCAGTCAGGATAGGTGCTGTACTTGATCACAGTCATGATAAGTAGAGTTATTCAGGGTACTATGCATGTCAGCATATGCATAATTTGAATACTTAGCTTTACAGGTTATTCTGTTCTTTGTGGAGTCTATAGTTGTTAATGGTTGGTTGATTCTGAAGTTCTTATTCCCTTTACAGATAGTTTTTATCTGCAGATCTCACATCCTTATGATTGATAGTAGATATTAGGATGTATCTTAAAACAAGTAGCTGTGGTGAATAGCAGGTAGACAGAATGTGTTTTGAGTGCAAAAGGGATCCTTAGTACTCAAAACCAATCAGATGATCAAGGTTATGTAAAAAAGTCACGAGCATAGCACTCTATGGAGAGTGAAAGTTATAGCTATGTGGGCGAATCTCTCAAATGTGACTCTTTAGGTTAATTCAAGGGTTTATTGCTTTCAGAAAGGGGCGAAGAAGGCAGGAATACTTATAGTGATACAAGAGAGGTGATTTCTGTGGTGTAAGTAGCACCAAGTTCTTCGTGTTTTAAATGGAAGAACAAAAATGTTTTAACCTGGATAATGCAACAAAGTCTAGGAAAAATTGGAGGTAACCAGAGGCAGGTTTTCTTGAAGATGAGTTAAATTTATTGAAGGCTAACAATTAGGCGGAAGTAGTGCTATTAAAAACTATGAAACAATGAGGCAATGTGAAGCAAAGGGTTATTGCTTCATGCGTAAAAGTCATGCTTTAGAGAAGTTTGCTTCAAACAATGGCGTACAAAGTGATTTCGGTCTTTTTTTTGGGGAATCTCTCCTTTGAGGAGTTGGATTAAGATCATCATTATTGTACAGTGGATGTCGAAAGTAGTTTCTTTAATTCCATTTTTTTTTTAACTCTCTTAGATGTTTGATACTTTAATAGTTTTTCTTAAATAGTGAGCTTCTCGCCTTGCACCTTGTCGTTTTTTCACCTTTTTTGAGCTTTTACAAACACGGGGAGAAAGAGGAGACAAAGGTGCTGATAATGAGCAGTGTAAACTTTGGAAGGGTATGATTTGATGCTGTAAAAGAGAGTGAGACTCTGATCTGAAATTACTACCTGATTGAGGCAAGTCATGAGTTGAAATACTTATCAAATCTAGTAGTCAATATAAATGCATTAAAAGGAGTCTTCTATTTCTTACAATAACACTAATCTTCCCTAAACATGTTTGGTAGGAGAAGATAAGAGAGCTGTGATTTTGTGAAGGAGTTAAGTAATTGAATGAATATTCAAATTGGAAGTTTAATTCTTTACCTTATCTTTTTGGAAGGAGAAGATACGAAAGTTGCTTCGAAGGATTTAGCTAGAAAGTGGGTAAAATTTCGGATGGAATTTATATCTGCTCACAATAGTTTTGAGTTTATGTTATACCACATTGAAACTTATCTATGAGAAGAAAGTCATGTCAGCAAAAAACAAATGGCTGTTTGCATATATATTCCTAGTTTCAGCAATGTTCTACATTTTATGTTACAAACTGGGCAATGTTGAGTGACTGCCTTTTTGATGGAATGGTTATGGAGTGCAATTTTATTGATGCTCTCAGCTACAAGATGACTACCTGTCATTTCTTGCATTTTTGGTCATCTTGCTATTTTCTTGTTATTTATGCTGCTTTTACATGTCTTCTCGGTGTTGTCCCTTCTTGTTTTTCTTTTCTTTTCTTTTTCTTTTTATTAATGTGATGCTTATGCTTTCCTGAGCCGAGGGTCTATTAGATACATCCTCTCTATCTCCACAAAGTAGGGTAAAGATTTGCATTCACACTACCCTCCGCAACTGGGTATGTTGTTGTTGTTGTTCTTAGCTACAAGGTGATCCAACAGTTACAGTACATTTCTTGATGGTTATGGGTGGCCCTGCTTTTCTTGAACTTTTGTTTCCCAGGGAGTATAAATTAAAATATCAGTATAATGTTTGCTCGAACTTATCGACAGCTGAGAATCATACGAAGGGTTGTCTAAATATGTCAGAAAATAAGAGAAGTGAGGAGATGTATATTGTATAGATTACTTGACGAAAATGGAATACAAGACACAACTATTTATAGTGAGAGATAACACTAACTCAAATTTTCTGACATGCTTGTGCACTAAATACTTTATATTCTAAGATACTATAAAGGATTCTAATCTGTTCCACATTTTAGGGAGTTAGCACTTGACTGTTTGGTTTTAGTTCAATCTGCTGTTTTATATGTATAATCATGTGTTTGAGATAGTTCTCACTTCTCTATGTCCTTATTGCTGCGACTGAAGTGGTACAAGGTCAATGATTAATCTTTTGAGTTGAGGTGAAGGCTGAGGGAAAAGTCTTTGGATATCCTTTCAGATCCATGTTTCTTCATTTTATCTTATTGTGGCCCCCAGTTACATGTGTGCCTTAACCACTCTTTGCGGTAACTTTGTTTGCTGTAAAAAAGCTTATTTTCAGCCATTTTTGCAGGTAATGCAGCTGACAGACAACATGCAACTGATACTGGACGTTATGAGGGCCTCTACTGCTGTAGAAGTGCAGGTATCCCTTCTATGGTTTGTGGTCTTTATAGACCTTTAATTTCCACTTTCTTTGGCAAACATAAAAGGAATTCTATGTAATATTTGAGTTTTTGGCAAAGTGCCTGTGTTCTAAAAGAATGGAAACTTAAATGCATCAATGAGCACTTATTAAAGACCTTTGAGATGTGAACATGGAATCTTAAGTAGACCTAGTGCCTGTTACCCTTGTGAATGGTTTCAAATATTCAATTTTCTTATACAAAGTCAACCACATTCTTCAGAATAGTTCCTGCTAGAAACAAAATATTGGTTTGTAAATCATCCTTGTTCACAGGTCCTGTTTGAATAATATAAAGAGTCTTTCTGCTGATGCCTAGGCTGATTGAGATTTTTAGTGCTTCAGAATTAGGAATTTGCTTAAACCACCGAGTTTTGAACGTGTGCGCCATTGTCCCTCAGGGATTTCTCGGTCATCACACACACACACACACAAAAAAAAAAGAGTTAAGCAATTTTCTGGTTAACTTTTTTTTGCCCATGAAAATACTTGGGTATTATTTGCATCTACCCTCTTGCATGGGCCTATTTGGGTGTTTAATGCTTCAGAACTAGGAAAGTGCTTTTAAGAATTAATATAGTGGTTGTACTAAAATTAGAAAGTACTTTGGTTGTATTTGCCTCTTAACTATTAGGGTTTTAAAAGTTTTCTTCCTTGCATTGTAGGGCGAAAAGTTAAGGCGGAGAAATGACTGGAATCGTTGGCTCATACCACCATCAGTTCAGAATTCAACCATGTCAGCTCCTCAATCTCCACAAAAGTCTAGTCCTGATTTACTAGCAGAAAATCTCCAACGTGTTGCATTTGATGATAAGACTATAAGACATGGAACTGCCGAAGCATATCTTAGTAGATCATCATCTACTGAATTAAGTACTCCATCTGAGCGGTTTGGCAACGAGATGGGCGGACGAGCTGGTGCTCAGCATGTGCAGCCAATGCCAGTTGGAAATCCAAGTTAAAGAGTTAACTGTTCTGTGAAGAGTGAAGCCCAAGGGTTGGTAGCTACTGTGCTTCTTCAAGCAATCAATGAGTTTAGTCATTACTGTTGCCGATGGCAATGACGTATCAGGAAATAGACACACAATAAACGTGAACAGAATGGGGAAAAGAATTACTGTCATTTAATCTGGCAGCTTGATTTTGTTGGGATATGAATTTTGTTTTGTCGGGGATAAGTATTTTCTTTTCCTTTTATGTTATGTTTTTCCTCTGTCATGGTTATTTCACCGGCATGGGGAATTTTGGTTCTACTTCCCCATGCAGCCCCTCAGTTTTATTTTCTTTAACCAAAATCTTTGGGGCTAAGGCCACTTATCTTTGAACGAGTCCTGAATAGCAGGAAGGCTGGTGCTGGCCCTGGGCATATGATTATCTTGTTAATTGTCTTTCTGTTTGTGTCAACATTGCACCATTGACTCTTTTTTTATATGTATTCTTTTCCCAAGAGGCATATGTTGCCCTAACAAAACTTAATAAGCAATTTTATGCTTGATTATGATATACATGATTTCTTTTCTTCGTAAAATAAGGGAACTATATACTTGTGTGCTTTAGAATTGGGTTGTTAGTTTATTGAATAATACGTGATTACTTGATTGCTGATACAAATTAGGGTTAGTTTGTGTAAGAAGGAATTTTCATTGGAAAATATAATAAATGAGGGCAACACTATATGCGACAAAATGGGAAAGAGTGGGAAGGGTGGTAGGTCGGGGTCTAGGAACTGGAGTGGAGGTGGCAATAGGGATGGGTGGGGGGTTGGGGAGGGGAATAGCGTGGAAAAGGTAGAAAAAGAGTTTAATTTTTTTTCCTATTATTGATAGGGAAGTCATTTCCTCCGATTGGAAAAAAAAATCAGTTTATGAGAAAATTATTTTCTAAAAATATTTGAGCCAATTAAACATGAAAAAATTGAAAAAAATAGTTTCCTTAGTACCAAACACACCCATTGAGCTTAAAATAATTATCTTGTTTTACCCATTTGAAAATTAGTTATAACATATAACTACCAAATTAAAACTAATTACCCGATCTACCCCCGCAACTTGGCTTGCTTAGCTTAACTTAGACTTGATTTTGCTTGGCTCGCCTTTATAGGTATTTAAAATATTTGTGGGTAGGACGTGTAATTTTTTCCTGTCGCCTGGGTATTTGTAGTAAAAATTACACGGGACACCCTATTTGGTCGCCCCCATTTAACTTGTACCAACTTTTTAAATAACTTCAGCTCCCTTTACCTCGCTGAGCTGAAGTTCACCAGTTAAGCTGAAGTTCGCCAGTTATAAAGACAAAACTTCAGCATACGGGGCTAAAATTCCCCAGTTACAAAGACAAAACTTCAGCATGCGGGGCTGAAGTTCCCCAGTTACAAACTTCAACTTTAGAGCTGAAGTTTCCAAGTTATAAACACAATTACAAAGACAAAACTTCAGCTCTAGAGCTGAAAATTTGTCTTTGTAAACTGGAGAACTTCATCCCAGTATGTTGAAGTTTTGTCTTTATAACTGGGGAACTTCAGNCCCCATTTAACCTATACCCGCTTTTTTAAAAACTTTTAACTTGTACCCACTTTTTAAATAACTTCAGCTCCCTTTCCCTCGCTGAGCTGAAGTTCACCAGTTAAGCTGAAGTTCGCCAGTTATAAAGACAAAATTTCAGCAAACGGGGCTGAAGTTCCCCTGAACTGGGGAACTTTAGCCCAGTAAGCTGAAGTTTTGTCTTTGTAAACTGGGAAACTTTAGTCCCGTAAGCTGAAGTTTTTGTCTTTATAACTGGGGAACTTCAGCCCCGTATGCTGAAGTTCCCCAGTTACAAAGTCAAAACTTTAGCTCAAGAGCTGAAGTTTTTGTTTTTATAACTGGAGAACTTCAGCCCCGTATGCTGAAGTTCCCCAGT
>ML371698.1:58597-94605 GCA_005239525.1 Nicotiana knightiana | reverse complement strand
GCCCGGGTGTCTCCTTTCGCGTATCTTTCGACGTATTTGCATCTTTTTAGCTCCGTTTCCATCTCCACTTCACCTACACATGAAATAAACTCCATTAAGCACATAACAAGTGTATTTTTATCATTAAAGCGCATAAAATGTAAGGTATATCACATGTTAAACTATGCAATTTAGTCTCGCATCAACAATCCATATTATCAATAAGAAATTTAATAAGTTTTTTGCTGAGTTCGGGGGTTTGCCTCATACCCAGGTATACCTTTCGTTCGGGTAGGTACTCGATCAATATAACTTGTTCCAGCTCTTCGAATGTTGATTTGGTGGCGTAGAAATCTTCGGGGATAATGAAGGATCTAGGGATCCAGTAGTCGTCGTCCTCTTCTCCCGTTCCCTGCTTTTCCGACTTAGTCGAGGCTGGTGGTTGTGGTTGCTATTTAGCCTCCTATTTTCCTTTGACCTCCGATCCCTTTGTTCTCGAAAGCACCGATATCGATATTACCTCGTCAAAAGCGAACATTTCTTTCGCACCGTGTTGTTCTCCATATACTGTTTTCACTCCATCCGACATTGGGAATTTCAGCAGTTGATGAAGGGTTGAAGGGAATGCTCTCATATTGTGAATCTAGGGTCTTCTGAGCAAGGTGTTGTACCTCAAATCTCCCTCGATTACATTGAACTTGGTTTCTTGTATAGTCCCAACTACGTTTACTTTTGATAAAAAAATTTCACCTTTAGTTGTTTCGCTGGCCATGTTGAAACCATTCAGAACCCGAGCTGCAGGTACGATTTGATCTTGTAGGCCGAGCTGCTCTACAACCCTCGATTGAATTACATTTGCGAGATCCCTAGATCAATTAACACACGCTTAACCTGAATTTTATTCATAAGGATAGAAATTATGAGAGCGTCATTGTAGGGTTAAGAGATCCCTTCCGCTTCTTTATCGTTTAATAATATGTTGCCTTCTGGAGCATAATCTCGGGTCCGTTTTTCCCTTGTAATGGATACTTTAGTGCGTTTGAACACGGACCCTTGTGGAATATCAACCCCACCGACGATCATATGGATCACATGTTGTGGCTTTCCTTGTTCGTTTTTCCTATTGGCATCCCTTTCTCTGAAATGGTTTTTGGCTCGAACCCTCGTTGAATAGACGGGCTACCTCCTCCCTCAGTTATCTGCATTCTTCGGTTCTATGGCCACACGTGTCGTGATACTTGCACATAAGATTGGGGGTTTCTCTAGAGGATCGACTTGTATGGGTCTGGGCCATCTAGTATCTTTGATTCTCCCAATGGCCGACACAGTACCTGATGCGTCGATACTGAAATTGTACGCCGATAACCGTGAGTCCTCTGTAGGATCTGCATGCTTATCGAAACCACGTTTCTCATGAGTCCTCAAGAGCTCTACCCTCGATCATTCCTTCGATCATTTCAGATGGGATTGCGCCCTAGGCCGTCATTTCTGCGATCTGCATTGTATGGCTGATATCGGTCTCTGTTCGACCGAGGCTGCCTGTCGATATCCCTTTGATTTTTGCCTACGATCATGTTCGGGTAGACGGAACCCGAGGGGTCCCCAATTGATCATCCTCGACCCTGATCTTCGATTGGTACCGATTATCTACATCGGCCCAGGTTACCGCCGGATATTCAATTAAGTTTTGCTTCAATTGACGTGATGCCACCTAGCTTTGTTTGTTCAAACCTTGAGTGAAAGCTTGAGCAACGCCTCATCTGTGACTGGCGGTAGTTCCGTGCGTTCCATCTGGAACCGGGATACGAACTCCCTCAGCATTTTGTTATCCTTTTGTTTTACCTTGAAAAGGTCCAATTTTCTCATCGCAACCTTTATTGCCCAGGCATGTGCCTTTACGAAAGAGTCTGCAAGCATGGTGAATGAGTCGATGGAATTAGGTGGTACATTCTTATACTAGATCATTGCTCCCTTCGACAAAGTTTCTCCAAATTTCTTTTATAAAACAGATTCGATCTCATCATCTTCTAAATCATTTCCTTTTATGGTACATGTATAAGAGGTGACATGCTCGTTGGGATCGGTTGTCCCATTGTACTTAGGGATTTCCGGCATGCGAAATTTCTTCGAAATGGGATTCGGAGCCGCATTTGGGGGGAGAGACTTCTGCACAAACTTCTTTGAGTCCATACCTTTTTAAAATCGGCGGTGTCCCCGGTATTTGATCAACTCGGGAATTGTATGTCTCTACTTTCTTATCATTTGCTTCGATTTTCGTTTATCCCGATTTAATTCGTCTATTGAGCTCTTCGAGCATCTTCATTACGGGGGGGTCAGTCCCCGATTCATGTGCATTTGATCTTTCTGGCACTGGCTCGGTTCTGTGGACGACCTCTGGTTCGACCCCACTAGGCGCTCGATGCTGGTTTTGTAGTTGTGCTATAGCGACTTGTTGAGTCTGTAGCTTTTCGAATATCACCTGGAGACTGACACCAACATCGCCCTGCATGCCTCGACCATCAGATCGGCCTTCCTGCGTACGCTTCCTTCGGGATTAGTGCCCAAATTTGCATTTAAGGCAATACGTGAATTGACGTCTCCTGGATTGGCAACTGGTGCTCCCTCGAGATCAGCCTGAGGTACCTCGATCCCAGGGGCAGTTACGTTGTCGTTTTCCTCGTGAAATCTGAGGTCGTTGTCACCATGTGTGGGTGTTTTTTGTGAGTTTGACATATTTTAATCCTGAAAAGAAAAATACTTACAAGAACAAGCGTAAAATAGTGTGTGTTATCGGAATCGATATTGAGCAATCACTATTATCCTTAGCCCACAGTGGGCGCCAAACTATTTACCCTAAAATTTGGATAATAATTAAACTTATATTGTGGTTTTAAGGATATGTGATTTCACTCAACACCAGTTGATAAATATGAAGATAAATAATAGAATTGAATTATAATTAAAGCAAACCATTGTTCAAATAGGAATTCAGCCCTCGAGTCGAAGTACTCTCGAACTAATAAGTGCAAGAGTAGTAGAAAAATAGAGTAAACCGGTGAACGATAATGTAAGCGAGAAAGAAATGATTGTATTGCTTTTAATCTCTGTTAATAATGATGTCTTACAAATGATTAGAACTCCTCTTTATATAGCAGAGGAATTCTATTTATGGTATAACTCTAATTACAGAAGGAAATCACATAATTAGCTAATTAACCGCTTCTGATTTGGTCCGTTCTGAGATTTACGCCATGATTCTCGACCAGTTACGGATATCTCGCTCTTCCATTATTAAGCCATCTCCGATATTACTCGGTGTTTGTCTCTCTTGAATTCGATTTCTACCAACCTCTATCTCGAACTCGATACCTCAGCTTCGTGGTTTAGCCGAAGCCGACCTTCGATGCAACATTCCAGTATCGATCAAATAGTAAAATCGAGTGTCCCCGATTTCAACCGTATACAGTGAGAATTATTAATATATTGTCCTCACACGAAATTTACTAACTAATGATGTAGACAATAACATTTGCAATATACAACAAAGTAGTAGGACTGCTACCATTAGTGATATTGGCTCTCGTTATAAAGTTTGGGATTATTACAACCTCACATAGGTCATTTTGGTCTTATTATTACTATTAATTTACAATATATTAAAAACAGGAAACTCTTTAATGAAAAGTCAGATTATAATTTTACCCTTAATCTACAATAATTAATACGAAATTGCCATCTACAATATATTAAAAATAGGAAACTCTTTAATGAAAAGCCAGATTACAATTTTCCTTAAAAATACCCATTTTAGAAAACCAATTTAAAAAAAACATAAAAAAAAACAAATCTAAAACCTCACCCCAGAACCCAACAGATGCTTAGACAGAGACACCTTCTCTTTCTAACAAAACCTAACCCTAGAACCCAACAACCGCTTGGACAGAGAAATCTTCTCTTTCAAACATGAATCCTCCGATTAACTTCACACCTGAACTGAACAGACGCCTGCCGATACACACCTTATCTTTCAAACATTAACGATCATCTTCCCAACAGTTGCATCCATTAATTTGTTGTCTTTAAAAGCAGAACCTTATGGCTATTTTCTCTACTCTACTAAAGCAACAACTCTGGAATCTCAATTCTCCTCCACCAAATCCTTATATTTTTCAATTGGTGTTCTCCTATTTATCGTTCTCGCCGCAATCTCCATATATTTTCACCCAAAAATTGTTGCCGATATTTCTCTTTCGCTAATTCAAGTTGTAAGCCCCTTTTTAATGTTTACCCGTTATTTTATTATATATGCAACACAACGTTTTCCACCGTTTTCAACCAATTTTTAACCTTTGATAACTATTCAAAAGTGTTATTAAGAGAATTTATCTTTTATTTACATACACTGTTACACTCTTTGTAGTTCTGTTTTCTCCTAACGGAACACTACAATAGTTGCTTTGTTCTTGAAATAATTGTAATTTGAAGATCTGTTCTACTTTCATTTGTTGTTGTTTGCTTTTATTAGAGTTTATAGATTTAATATTGTATGTTTCTCCATTGTCTTTCTTAACTGATGTTGTCTCATAATTCCCTCTTTAGCCTCTGATTTCAATGGTTACCATCATACCCCCCAATCAAGGTTACTCTATTTATGGTTTGATGATGGAGAAAAATGGGTTGCAATTCCTTACCCATGATTTTCGTACGACCGATAGCGAGTTATTGGAAGAATTATTTCTGGATGAAGAAGCGGCAGAAGAGATCCGCAAGATTCTTACAAGAAAAAACCTAGGAAAAATCATCTCCTATCTTGTTGATCAATATGTGAAAGATGTCAAATTCCGGCAGAGTCCATATTTTTGTGAACAAGTTGTTGACCATTTTTATTATTTACTCCCGAGGGCTAGGCGAACCAAAGTCTTCGCCAGCCCCCATATTTCTCTTAAAAGGAAAAGATATCAACAAAATATTATAAGAAGGAAAAGAAACTAAGGAATAGCCAATGTTAATATGTTAGACTTCTTATAGTTGAAAAATTAAACAAATGAAGAGCCTCCCATTAATCTGGTTATTTCTCTATCTATCAGTTGAAAACTCCAGCCCCACATCCACGGTCCAAACCACCTTCCTACTATGTATGCCTATTAAGTTGCCTTCCAGCCCTTAGCCTATTAGTATTTCCATCAGTTGACCCTGTAATGTTGTATTTTTTCCAACATATGTAGAATGCATATTCTTATTGCTACTAAGCCACAATATCCCTTACAATTTTATCTTACTTTATGTATTCCCTTACATATGATGTAATCATCTTTCTCTTTCTGCTATGGATAATGTATTTGCACCCATGTAATATAGCAATTTTCTACTGTTGATTTATTTGCTTCAACGTCTTCATAACTTTTATATATTCCTATGTCCCTCCAAAAAATAAAACATTAACATACTTTCAAAACATAGAAAATATATCCTTAACAAAAGAACATCTGGTGTTCAGTTACATGGTTAACTGTGTCATCTTAATGACCTAGCAATTGAAAGATACATATTTTATATTAAGTATCTTCTGGTTACTGATCTTGCGATTTTCTGATTATTCTTCAGCTACCAATTTTAACTTAGTAACTGCTGTCTTGGAGACTTGCCATATCCCTTCTATTTTTTTATGGTGCAACACTAAACAATGCACTATGTATATGCTATATAGTGATGTCTCTTAGGTTTAATATTTGTAGAATATGGTCTCATGTAGAACTTTGGGTTTTAGGTATGGAATTATCAAATTTCATTCTGATATAAAGTTAGAAAACTAGATTGAAAATGGTACTTCTACACTATCGAGTAGTAAGCTAGGTCTTGTTAGTTAACAAGTTTTATCAGTTAGCTTCTTATGATTAAAGGGAGATTATTTAGGATAACTAAGTTCCTTTCCGAACCATCAATTACATAACCCAATTTTGATACGATATGATCCAAGAACTTCTTACTAATATCAAACATAAAGAAACAAAACTTGCTCTTAATACTGTAGATTACGCTATTTCTTTACTACTATCGTCATTCTTACTATGGATCCTAGAGTCTTGATATGTTGATTGTAATTAGTGGAAAATTGTAATGTGACCTTGATAATGTTGTATTTACTTGGATATATTTGGGATGTGTTCATTCTAATATCTAAACACATGTGACAGTAGTGTCTACTTGGTACAACTTAGTTTGGTTTAGACTGCTTCTCATTTTTAACCTATGTGTCGTTCTATTTTTTTCTTTTCCTGGAAAAAAGTTGTTACTTATGAAGTGCTAGCTGCTAGATAAGAAATAGTGCAGAAAATAAAGGTTATGAAAATTATAGAATAGTTGTATATGTTCATGAAGAAGCATGTTATTTTTATTCCATATTACAGATACATGATATTATAATTCAATTTTAATCAAACATTTCCTCCATGCTCGTGGTATTAAAAATTTGCTAACTAAAAGCAAGATTTAGTAACATATATTATAGACTCATGTTATTCTACTTTGACTATATATTTTTACTAAGCATACAATTAATTACTCGCTACAAAACTAATTACTTTACTACTCTTATAACAGGGTTCTCAAGATTGCTCGCTCAAACAATTGGTGGTAATACTATACTTATTTACTTTTTAAAAATGATTATTACTTGACTTTGTAGTTATTAAAGTTATTTCAATCTTTACATTACATTAACAAATGCTCCTGCCAGCACTATTTGTGTTTTTCATTACGAATGCTATAATCTATTGTCTACTGAAAATGATATAATAAGTGAAAATAGAAACATCAAGATTTTTATTATATTATTTTTCCTTTGTCTGTCTATATATCTAACAATCACAGGCTCAGTTCAAATGGCGACTGAAGCAGAATTATCGAAACAATGCTTACCTATTAGTAAGGTACCAAAATACTCATCCGATTGGGTTATTAAAGTCTTAGTTGTTCGAAGGAGTTTAGCGACTCCATACATAAACCAAAGGCACGAAGGTGTTTTCAAAACTCTTATATTAGTTTATGAAGAGGTAATACCGTTTTACATTTATAATCTATACTTTACTAATTTATATTGTCTTTCTTAATGGCATAAAAAGTTGTTGCATCTTTAATAGGGGACAAAGATCCATGCTACACTTTTTAATAAGCATGTGGAGAAATGGAAAGACGTCTTTGAGCCACACAAGAGTTACTTCATTATCAATGGACGCCTAGATCGTGTCAATCCAAACTACTGTTCAGTTCACAAAGAAGTTGAAATAGCTTTTACTGACAACACTATCATCAAGGAATCTAAAACAAACATTTCCACCCAACAATTCTCAAATGGTTTCTTGTTCTTGGAAGAGGCGGAAAAGTTAACTGACGGCACTATCTTTGATAACTCTTTATAGGAATAAACAAATTATTTTCGTACATAAATACTACATACATATAACTACTTCTCTAATTACATACTTTTCAGATGTAGTTGCCATTTTAGTTACAGTGAAACCACTTATTGGAGAAGGCCGTAGCAGGAGAAGAGAGCTAATAGTTACAAATGAAATGTCAGTTAAACTGACGCATGTTTCAACGAAAAACGTACATTTTACGTATTATATAGGTAATGTAATACAGCTAATATAATTTGCAAATTAAAAACACAGATTTGATCTTACAACTATCACTTTATGGGGAGATTTTGCTGAACATGATGGTGAACTTCTTGAAAAGATGAAATATTATAAACCAATCCTTGGCTTTTGTGATGCTAGAGTCTCAATTTACAAAGGTACGTACACCAATAATTGTCTGTATTATAGTATTCACACTTTAGCCTGTATTTATATTATTCACACTTTATGGACTAAAGATTCTAAATAATTCCAACTTCTTTATTAAGATGCATATATTTTTTTTTTGATTTTATGAGGTACAAATATGTAATAAAATGTATATCACCTAATATTTTCTTACAGATGATACTACTATATATGTTTTTTTCATTCATTTCGATTGTTCATTCATCATTAGAAAATATTTAATCTCCTCAATCACTTTGTAGGATTTCAACTTTCCATTTCAAAGAATTTTCACTAATATTTTCTAACCCTTAAAAATACATACATACATACACCCTTAAAAATACATACACACATACATACATGCATACATACACACACACACATATATAATCTCAAGAAAAATTATTTATCAAACATTTAGTGTCGCCCTGATTCATGTCTTAGAATTTTAAAACAATTTCCTAATTTCAGACATAACTAATCAATTTTCAGTATTTAAATAGAATATATCGTGAGAGCATCGCATAATAAACATCTATTGAATTTTATACACGAAAGGTAGGATTTATTAATGTAAATATAAGTTGAGTGAGCAAATAGAATCCGTCATGTTGACACCAAACCAGTTCAATTTCTTTAAAAAATGAAATTAATTGTTCTTGGAAAAGGTGGAAAAGTTAACTGGCGGCACTATCTTTGGTAACTCTTTGTAGGAATAAACAAATTATTTTCATACATAAATACTAAATAAATATAACTACTTCTCTAATTACATACTTTTCAGATGTAGTTGCCATTTTAGTTACAGTGAAACCACTTATTGGAGAAGGCCGTAGCAGGAGAAGAGAGCTAATAGTTACAAATGAAAGGTCAGTTAAACTGACGTATGTTTCAATGAAAAACGTACATTTTACGTATTATATAGGTAATGTAATACAACTAATATAATTTGCAAATTAAAAACACAGATTTGATCTTACAACTATCACTTTATGGGGAGATTTTGCTGAACATGATGGTGAACTTCTTGAAAAGATGAAATATTATAAACCAATCCTTAGCTTTTGTGATGTTAGAGTCTCAATTTACAAATGTACGTACACCAACAATTGTCTGTATTATAGTATTCATACTTTAGCTTGTATTTATATTATTCACACTTTATGGACTAAAGATTCTAAATAATTCCAACTTCTTTATTTAGGAAATTTTGGAATATCAACTATTCCTGTCAGTAGTGTGCTAATCAATCCAATAATCAAAAAGGCAATAGAACTCCGAAATTGGTACTTATGATAATTCTATTGCATTAGAAGTCATGGATATATGATATTCAGTGAATGCCCAATATTCTTTTCTATAAGCTGTGTGAAACTGTTTTGTAGTAACTAGACAAAAATATTCAGATTGGAGATGATGGTTGTGTAATTGTGCTACTTTCTTTGTTTTATCCTCCCCCCCTTCTTGTGCGGGGTGGGGTGAGAAGTCCCTTGTTGTGCCAATGTTTTGGGGCCAGGGAATAGTAGAAAGTAACATCCATTGGTGCATTTTTAAAGTTTAAAGGCCTTCATTTGTTACCACTTTCTTGTTCTGTTGTTCATGAAGCAAGATATTAGCTTGCAATGTTTAGCTACAAAGCTATCTTATATATTTGCATAGAGATGGTCAAAATATTTGGTATTTCAGTTTAGAATTATGTCTTTGCAATGTCTACTATATACTTTTATCTTGCTCACTTCTTCTATATTCTTGTACAAACTTTGCTATAAAAAATTCACACAATGCAATACCAAATAATAAGCATACTCCTCTCTTAAGATTATTCCTTCTCACCCCAAAACTATAACAATCCAGAATCATTTTTTTTCACAAAACCTATAAACAATGATAGAAAAACTATTCATTTGTCTGAATTATTTTTAATAGTATTAAATGACAGACGTGGTAATTTCTAATTGATCAACCATACAATTGCTATCTTGTCACCTTGTTATGTATGATCAAAAGGTGCATATGAGGTCAGCCTCTATTTTTGACTTCAATGATAGAAACATGTGTAGCAAATAAGGCTAAATATTTCTTAGTTAATGATTTTTGTGTGTAACTTTCCTTTAACAAAATCTACAATATACAAGAGCGATTCCATGAAGGCGTAAAATAAAGATATTACATTAATACCAAATAAAGTAATGAAAAACGCCAATGAAGTGAAGTTAGTTGATATTATGGATGGCTTACTTGCAGATGCGCCCGTAACTTCCTATAAACCTCTTCACAATATACATGTTTTCTAATTTAATATAATATAATCTAATATATTTCTTATTACTTATATCCAGGAATTATATTATAAGTTCAAAGCAAAAATTACAGACATTATAAATAAAGATGAGCCATGGTATTCTTTATACAAAAAATATTTCAAGAGAGTTGATGTTATAAATGATACTGCAATTTGTGACAACTCTAACATGGAAAATGTTGATTATGCAAGGAGGTGAGATTGAACAACTCTTTAATTATTTTATTTAAATGAAACAGTTAATGTACAATTTTTTAGATATTGTTTAAGAATTGAAGTTTGTGCTGGACAACGACGTGTTCGTGTTATACTTTTTGACGCTGCAGAATATTTGTTTGGGTGCGAGGTCAAGGAGTAAATTCAATCAATCTCTACGAAGGTCTGCATATTCTTTATTACAAATTTAAGTGTACTAATAATTTGCAAGTATTTCAATACAAGGAAAATACATTAATTTCAATTGTATTCTTGTTCTTCAATTGTGCAGAAGGAAGAATCTAATTACTACCGCAAGTTGATGTTGAGTAAAGATAAAAAATTTATTTTTCTTTGTGAAGATTGATAAGAAAAATGAAAATACAGGGAGGAGTTTAATAGCTCAAGAGATACATGAATTTCAAGACGTTGCCACAATCAATGTTCAGGAAGAAGATAAATCAGAAAAGATACGAAGGAAGAGGTCAAAAAGAAACAATGAAGATCAACGTCCTTTTAGTAATAAAAAAATTAAAGTTGAAAAAAATTAGTGCTCTTTCTTTATGGCCAAATAAACTATGAAATACTTTTATTTCTAAAGTTGTATTGGTAGTAGTATTATCGTATTTTATAAACTTAATCATTCTTATATCATTATGTAAAGACAAATTGTGCTAGCAGAGCATTAATTGAAATTTGCATTCTTCACATAAAAAATTACAATCAAAATTCTTCTAATACTTTTAATCGTATTTATTTTACAGATTATATAATTTATTCTTACATAGAAGCAATTATTCAATCGGAAAAAGGCGTTAATCCCCTACATATTATAGGTATATATTTAGCTAAATAATTCACTGTTATTGTAAATTTTAAGATCAACTACTAAAATCGTTACATATGAAACAGAATATCATTTGATTTAAGGAAGAAGCCTGTTGAGGTACGAACATTATAAATTATTACTATGTATTACTTTGACTATATGTAAATTATCTTATTCGGTTGCGTTATTAATTGCTTTGACAAATAAAATAAATAATTGCGTCTTGTGCAGGCAAATTAAACATGGCAACTCGTAACAAATGCCAACGAAAAATAATAGGTAAACTTCAACAAGCTCTTTCAATCGATATTAATATTACCTTTTCTCAATTACTAATATCATAACATAATTAAATTTTTCAGGAACCAAACGAAAATCAATTGCAATGTCTTACGTAATTGATAAAGATGGAAATAATACTACCAAGTTGATGGACCATTCAGGTGACACGATTTATACCTTAGAAAATAAATTAATTCACCATATTATGATCAACTATCTCTAAATTAAAATAACTAAAATATATATGTTATTTATCATGTTGATATACAATATAGTTCATTTATACGTGCGTATAATAATATATATTATATTATTTGTCCCAATATATTAATATTTGTTCATGTAAAATAGAAAATTCATCATTAAAAAAAGCATTGCGAAGGGTGCAAAAATAAATTGCATCCACTCAACCTTTTGACGATGCACACGTTCAAGATACACGATCGAAGAGGCAAAGAAGAAATTGGTCACTTATTGCTTTATCAAAAGAAAACCAAAATGAAGGTATATTTACTACACTAATTTAGATTGATTTTCTTTGTATTCATTACATTTCAAAGAATATTAAAATACAATATTTTTCTTTATTCCATTTAGACGGAACTATTTGCAACCTATTGTTTTCAAATACTCATAAATTGGAAAATATTCCTGAATGTGAATTTTGTCATGCCAAGAGGTTTCAATATGAGCCTCCAAAATTTTGTTGTGGAAGTGGGTATATCAAATTGGCAACCCATGACGTTCCGCCCGAGTTATATGAATTATTTGTTGCTGAGTCAGAAGAAGCCAAATTATTCCGAAAAAATATTCGAGCATATATAGCATATTTGCTTTTACATCATTTGGAGTTAAACTCGATAAAGAAATAGCATCTTCAAGGAAAGGAGTTTACACTTTTAACGCACAAGGACAAATATATCATCATCTACCGTCATTAGTCCCACATGATGATAATCCATCATGCTATTTTCAGTTGTACTTCTATGATACAAATAATGAATTGTGCAATAGAATATCAAAACTTCAGGGAGCAAACTTATCGGTGGAAATCGTGGGAAAAATCATGAAAATAATGGATGAAAATTTATATGCACAATTCTTTTCCCAGCTAAAAGATCAGCCGCCAATTCAAAATTTACAAATTCGAACTGAATGCATATCCGGTGTGGCACTTGACTTTCAGGAAGATAAGTGGGATATCGCTAAATGGAGTATACCTCTAGAAATAAAAATTCCGATTGAATGGACAGATGTCTTCTTTAAGAAAGTAAGGCACTAGGTGTAGGATAAAGGACAACATCCCTAATCGGATTGAAGGCCAGACTACACATTACATTCAGGCATTAGCAGCAAATACTTCTTTAGAACAACAGGTGTACAACAAACCGTCTGTGGATCAAGTTGCAGCAATTTGGATAGACGGAAATAATCCTAATATTCCTTTTCAAAGAGATATTTTGGTTCATGAACATTCAGGCAACAAACATCGAGTTAGACATTATTATGGTTGTTATGACCCCCTGCAATATCCTTTACTTTTTCCAAAAGGTGAAGGAGGTTGGATCAACGAATAAGGAAGTGTCGCAATCCTAATAGTTGCAGTATGACAAATGAAAGTGCCAATTCCAGCAAGAATACACAAACATTTGTACCTGCAACTGAGATGTTTTCCAATGAAGAACAAGGTAGTATTTATGAATTACACAAATATATTTTTAAGATTTAAAAATTATTATTAATTCTCAATTTATAAATCATACTTATAGGTGTTCGTCGTGAAACTAAAGGATATGTGTCTTGTAGAGAGTATTATTGCTATAAACTATAAATTTGCAAAGAAGATAATTGCATAATACTACTATGTGGTAGATTATTTCAACAATTTGTGGTTGATATGTATATAAAATTAGAAACGACGAGACTGGAATATTTTAGATTTGAACAATCAAATTTTAGAAGGGAGATATATCAAGGCAGCGTTGATAGTGTCATGGCAGGAGAATGTAGAGGAGAAAAAGTTGGTCAAAGGGTATTACTTCCAGCATCATTCATTGGGGGTCCTAGGGATATGCGGCGACGCTACATGGACGCTATGGCTCTGGTTCACCATTTTGGAAGACAAGATCTATTTATTACTATGACATGTAACACTGAATGGGTAGAAATTCAAGAAGAGTTTTGCGAGGGTCAACTACCTCAAGATAGGCCAGATTTAGTGACTAGAGTTTTTAGAGCAAAAATGCAACACCTTAAAAATCAAATTTTCAAAAAAGAAATATTTGGCCCTATTGCAACATATGTTTTTGTCATTGAATTCCAAAAGAGAGGCTTACCTCATATACACCTTTTGGTAATACTTAAAGAAGGTCACAAGATAACAACAGCAGATCAGTATATGGATTTATTTTTGCAGAATTGCTTGACAAAAACAAACTATCGCACCTCAATGAATTAGTTATAAGGCATACGATGCATGGACCTTGCGGTGAAAATCGGACAACAAATCCATGCATGAAGGATGATGAATGTAAATTCCATTATCCACGACTATTCAGTAACAAATCAATACAAGGAAAAGATGGATATCCTATTTATAGGATAATAAATGATGGAAAAACAACAAATGTTCGTGGAATGAATATGAATAACCAGTGGGTTGTACCTTATAATCCATATCTGTGGATGAGATATAATTGCCATATCAATGTAGAAGTTTGCTCGGGAGTAAAAGCAATAAAATATCTCTACAAATATATATATATAAAGGGCATGATAGGTGTGCAGTTTATATTGAGTCGGATGATGGAGAAAAAATAGTTGATGAAATTAAAAACTTCCAAGATGCACGATGGCTATCTCCGCCAGAAGCACTATGGAGAATTTATGAGTTTAATCTAAGTGAAATGCAATCTCCGGTTATTAACCTTCAACTACATCTACCAGACAATCAAGGAGGTACTAAAATTAATTAACTCATATAGCAAAATTTATATTAATTTTTAAGCAACTACATCAATAATATGAGCTACTATTATATCCATACTTCAGTGTACTATTGGAAAAAGCAAAATCTCATAAATGTGATGGCCTCAGACACTGTAAAACATACTATGCTCATNCCAGAACAAATAATTGTCAAACACAATAGTGATGAACGAGGAGAGGAATCCTTGATAAGAGCAATATTTTCATCACTACATCAAAATTCAAGTTCTGCACAGTTTGTAACAGAAAGAGCTATCTTAGCAAGTAGAAATGAATTTGTAGACCAACTAAATGAAATGTCGATAGCCAAATTTCATGGTGAAAGCAAGATATTTATTAGTTTTGACTCTGTAGAAGATGATACCAACAATTACTATCAACAAGAATACCTCAACACTTTAACACCAAATGGTCTTCCTCCACATAGGTAAATCGTCAACCCTATTATGTCGCTAAAGTTTCTCTTAAACTCTTACATTAACTCTATATACATACATATATATATGATTTAACATATCAATATTTCGTTAAATAGGTTAGTATTGAAAGAAAATGCCCCCATCATGCTACTAAGAAATTTGGACCCTTCAAATGGTTTATGTAATGGTACAAGGGAGGATTTGACAACAATGTCATACATGCCGAAATTACAACAGGTCAATCTGCTAAGAAACATGTTTTTATTCCAAGAATTCAACTTAGTCCACCTGAAAATGAAGGATATCCTTTCAAATTCGTGCGAAAACAATTCCATGTACGCTTATGTTTTGCAATGACAATAAATAAAGCACAAGGTCAAACAATACCCAATGTTGGATTGTATCTACCACAACATGTTTTCTCACATGGACAACTTTACGTTGCACTATTAAGAGGAATATCAAAGTCTACAACAAAAGTTTTGGTTATGACTGAACAACCAAAACNTCATCGAGTATTTCAGGATGTGCTCAATAGACGATGAGGCACGAAATTATCTTTACAGAGAATTTCCTGAGCATTATGTTTGGAATCCGTAGCCAAAAATTTGGACTAAAAGAAAAATACGATCTGTGATTGGACGGATTGCTATTGGTAAGACAACTACTACTTAAATTCAAATTATTATTTAATTATTACATTATGCTAATTAACATTTACAAATCAATAATATAGCTAATCTCCGAGAAGGTGAAAGATATTACGAGAGATTATTACTGAACCACGTTAGAGGACCATTATCATTTGAAGATTTGCTAACTATTAATGGGAAAAAATGTGATACTTTCAAAGAAGCAGCCAAACAAAGAGGATTGTTAGAATCAGATAATAGCATTTCTAAATGTTTGCGTGAGGCTGTCTTCATCAAAATGTCATCAGCTCTTCGATGTTTATTTGCAACAATTTTAGTTCATTGCAATCCAACAGATATTAGAAATCTATGGGAAAAATACTACGATGATATGTCAGAAGACTTTCGAAGAATGCATGAAAATTCACCTGCTACTCAACTCCAATGTACATTACAAAGTGTTAATTACTATCTGGAGAATATGGGTAAAAGTGTTGAAAAATATGATTTACCAAAAAGCAACCAACATTCATGCCAATAAAAGAATTCAGAATATAGAGAAATAATTGAAGAAATGTCCATGAAGGTACCTATAGAAGATTATGAGGCACAATCAAAGTTGAATCATGAACAAGCACAAGCTTTTAAGACCATATTACATAGTGTAGACTCTGGAACAACGGGATTATTTTTTGTAGATGGACCTGGGGGAACTGGAAAAATATTCTTATATCGTGCATTACTAGCAAATGTAAGATCAAGAAGTATGATAGCTTTGGCAACTGCAACCAGTGGTGTAGCAGCTGCAATATTATCAGGAGGTCGTACAGCTCACTCTAGATTTGACATACCTCTTCAAAAAAATGATACAACTATGACAAAAATGTCAAAACAAAGCGGTGCTGCTAAGTTAATAAGAGAAGCAAAATTAATAATATGGGATGAAGCACCCATGGCAAAGCGTCAAACAATTGAGACAGTTGACAGGAGCTTTCGCGATATAATGGATCTCAATGTACCTCTTGGTAGAAAAGTTATGGTATTTGGAGGCGATTTCCGACAAGTATTGCCAGTAATTCCAAAATCTGCAAGAGCGGAGACGGTTAATGCAAGTTTAGTGAAATCATATTTATGGACATTAATGGAAAAGATACATTTCACAACAAATATGAGAGCAAGAGCAGATCCAAATTTCAGTAATTTCTTACTTCGTGTTGGTAATGGGGATGAGCAAACAGTAAAGGATAACTTAATACGCCTTCCAGAACAAATAATTGTCAAACACAATAGTGATGAACGAGGAGAGGAATCCTTGATAAGAGCAATATTTTCATCACTACATCAAAATTCAAGTTCTGCACAGTTTGTAACAGAAAGAGCTATCTTAGCAAGTAGAAATGAATTTGTAGACCAACTAAATGAAATGTCGATAGCCAAATTTCATGGTGAAAGCAAGATATTTATTAGTTTTGACTCTGTAGAAGATGATACCAACAATTACTATCAACAAGAATACCTCAACACTTTAACACCAAATGGTCTTCCTCCACATAGGTAAATCGTCAACCCTATTATGTCGCTAAAGTTTCTCTTAAACTCTTACATTAACTCTATATACATACATATATATATGATTTAACATATCAATATTTCGTTAAATAGGTTAGTATTGAAAGAAAATGCCCCCATCATGCTACTAAGAAATTTGGACCCTTCAAATGGTTTATGTAATGGTACAAGGGAGGATTTGACAACAATGTCATACATGCCGAAATTACAACAGGTCAATCTGCTAAGAAACATGTTTTTATTCCAAGAATTCAACTTAGTCCACCTGAAAATGAAGGATATCCTTTCAAATTCGTGCGAAAACAATTCCATGTACGCTTATGTTTTGCAATGACAATAAATAAAGCACAAGGTCAAACAATACCCAATGTTGGATTGTATCTACCACAACATGTTTTCTCACATGGACAACTTTACGTTGCACTATTAAGAGGAATATCAAAGTCTACAACAAAAGTTTTGGTTATGACTGAACAACCAAAACGGATGGAAGGAAAATACACAAAGAATATCGTCTACAAGGAAGTATTAGGTGAGATACACTTAATTTTAACTTAGTAACCTCAAATAAATAAATAAGTATTAAAATCACATGTATGTAATTACACTTTGATTGTTAATCTTTTTAGATTCGGAAAAATAATTCAATTGATGACGATACTCAATGAGCGTTTCCAAAAATTTATACTCATGTGTACTTATACTTGTAAAAAACTTTGTATTGATAATTTAAATGTTAGTTTTCAATAACGTATATCAATGAATTTGATACACACATACACATTCGTGAATAGTTGCGTCGTCTTTGGAAGGATTTGTATGCAAGGGCTTATATAAGTTAACAAAGATAGTGTTTTTTCACGAAGTGACATATCTTTTCAAAAAAAGACACTATTTCAATCGTCATTGTGATTTATAATTTAGATTTCTTCAACGAATACTCACCGAGACCACAATAGTCGTAAAAATTAACTATCTGCTACAACAATGTCTCTAACGTTAAAGAAGAATCTTAATTCCACTAGTTTTATACATGAATTAAACAAAACTAGAAAGTTGTTATTATTCCATCCAAATATTCTTTTCTCACTACGCTTCACGTACGAGTCATGCCTGCTTCCTTTAATAATATTCTAATTTGCTGGCAGCTTCATCGTCTTTTCTGTTGTACTTCATGTTCCTTTCCAAGTTGCGCCATTGAAAAATAAGAATATTTCAGTTTGAAATTTTGTAGTTGAAATAAAGTTAATACTACACGTTAATACTACTCAATTGAAGCGTAAGCATCCACCTTTCCTCTGCTTTTTTCCTGTGTTTTTCCATCTTTTTCTTTTGTGTGAGTGCGCTCTAAAGCATTATATTCCTATTTCTTGTCTGATCAGTATAGGCAAATGCTTAACAGTAGCTTTCTTCTCGTGGGGTGTTCCTCTTCTAGTGTAATTAAATTTAACAAGTTGCTAAAAACTAGATACGTAACATTTTGCCTCATCGTACCTCTCTCTAAAGTTTATATTATCTTGTTTTATTCGATAAAACATCCTTAATTGCTATTTGAAATACCGAGTCAAGAGATTGGTTTACAAGTAATTCATTCGCATTCTGAATGATGGCAGTGTCACGTTAACATTTAATTACCACAAGAGGAATGTATTTGGTACTTTTCAAAACTTCACAGGCTAACTGTCACTTTATCAAGCTTCAAAGAAATTTTCAATTTAAGTTTTATTACACAGGGTTATTATTTTCTTTTAGTTTATTATATATTAATACAATAACTTGAGTTTTGAAAGATTTGAACTCTGATGTGCCACAAGAGAGGTTTCATCGTTGACTCAGCATATAATACTCTTTTGACGATCCGTTTCTATTTCATCTTTTTTTTATGGGTGAGTTATGTGGAGAAGTTAACCTATAAGATTAGGCAATATTTTAGACTTTTTAGTTCCACAAGATTTTATGAGTTTCCGTCCGTATTCTTTTATGCTTCGGAATAATTTTGGAAACTAACACAAATGTTTTACGAGTACATCTTACCTGGGATCCAGTGGTGAATCGAAGTATTTGGGCTCTGCAGGTACATATCTTCAAGTTGGATATTTGGGTCAATGCCTATCACACTTCTGTGCCGAAAAGGCCCATAGGACCAAAGATCCTTGGGTGATTTGCTCACATATGATACTTTGAGTGCCACCTTTGGTGTTTTTACCCTAATAAGGGGTCGTTTGGTTGGAAAACAAGTTATCCCATGATTAATTATACCTGAATTAATTATCGTGGGATTAGTTATTCCACCTCCCTATAGGGATAAACAACACTACAATCCCGGGATAACTAATCTCCAGAATTGTTATACCATGATTTTATCCCAACTAAACATGGGATAAATTTATCTCAAATTTGAACCCTTGATTAATTATCCTTTATCCCTCATACCAAACGAGCCCTAAGTGTTATCTCTCGCTTGTCCCATGGGTAACACTTTTGACCTTAAAGGCCTACCAATGGATCAAGTGAGGGTCAAAATTAAACCATCCATTTTCAAGGTCATTGAGTGTAATTTTCTGAAGATCATTTCGAGCAGTCAACACTCATGCCCCTATTAGCAGCTTGTCTACTAGTTAAAAACAAATCCAACAATTCAAGAGGCCAGGAGTTTTTTGTGCCCATTGCATCTCCGTTGATCTTCAATGCTTGTATTTGTTTGAACGGAAAGTAAAGTTCCCAAGAATATTGTTGGACTTGAAGGGTATTTGGCTTCTGGGCCATGGCAGAAACATGCCCAACATAATATCAGCCCAGTAGTTGTAACTTACGTATTAGTTTAATTTTAGTGGACATGAGTTATTAATTTAGTATTGTATTGGACTAATGTGATTGATCATGGGAAGTACTGACACTTCTACCTCGATGTATGCTCCAGATCCTTCTGGTCCTCTATTTTTACATTCCTCTGATGTTCCTGGCACTCCTTTGGTGAATATGCCCTTTTCTGGGACCGAGTTTGGGGGTTGGAGAAGAAGTATGATAGTGGCTTTGCCCATAAAGAATAAGATGTAACAATGGAATAGGTGTAACAATATGGTGATATCTTGGCTAACTACTTCTTAATCCCCTGAGATTGCGGAAAGTGTTCAGTACTCTGAGTCTGCTGAAAGTATTTGGAAGCAACTTGAGAGTAGGTATGGGGTTGTCAATAGGACAAATGTGTTTGAGATTAAGAAAGAACTGGCTTCAACTTGTCAAGGATCTCTTGACATAGCCTCTTATTTTAACAAGTTAAAGAGGTTATGGGATGAACTAGGTTTCATGTGTAAGAATCATGTAAACACTTGCAATTGTGCAGCTAAACCTGGTTTACAACAGGAAGTTGAAGAGAACAAATTGTACCAATTTTTAATGGGACTAAATGAAACATATGTGAATGTTAGAAGCAATCTCCTAATGATGCAACCTCCTACATACCTTGATAATGCTTATAATATTTTGCTCCAACATGAGAGCCAAAGACATGTCAAGTCTTCCCCCCATTTTAATTCAGATTCAGCTTCTTTCAATGCCAACACATTGAATAAAATTCCGCCTCAAAGGCAATATAACCAGAGGTTGAACTTTGAACAGAGAGTAAATGTTAATCAGGTCAAAGCTTCCTTATTCTGCAAATACTGCAAAAAGCCTGGACACCTAACTGAAAAGTGCTATAAGCTCCATGGTTACCCTTCTAATCTCAAATTTAATAAAGGCAGAAGAACTGCAGCAAATGCTAGTGCTGAGGCTGATTTTTCTTAACGCAATGCTAGTGGTGGTGCTAAGAAAAATAATGCTACTCCTTACAACTTTGGTCCTCCATCTAATTCTAAGCATACCTCTATGGTACCTGGTCTGACAAAGCATCAGTACAATCAGTTGATGAATTTGCTGCAGCAGTCTTATGTGTCAGTCTCTACTCATCAATCCAACCTTATGGCTTCTGCTAATTTTGTTGGTATATCTCTAGCTGTTGATCTGTTGAGTAGTACTAGTTCTAATTCTTGCATGCCTTCTCATTCAGTAAATTTAACCTGGATTATTGACTCTGGTGCAACTGACGACATGACATCCAATAAGGAGTTCTAGTTCAATATCACTCATTTACTTGTGCCTTACCTTATATCTCTTCCAAATAGTTATAAAGTAAAAGTAACTTTCGCTGGTTCTTTTGCTTTACATACATCTATTGTCCTTCACAATTTCCTCTATATTCCATTTTTTCACCACAATCTCATTTTTGTGTACATGCTGACACAACGATTCAGATGCTTTGTCTTGTTTACTTATGATTCTTGTATGCTATTACATGGCCCTTCTCTGAAGAAGCTTCTGGATCTTGGTAAATTGGACAATGGATTGTACAAGATTGTATGAAAAAAGCCATCATCACATCCTCAGTTTTATACCAATTCACATTTTTAGAATAATGTCAACTCAAATTCTTTCCTAAAACTTCTGTTTCTACTTGTGATTCTGTTCCTAGCTTACCTAATATGTGTGATGCACCTACTCAGTTTCTCTTTCTCATGTTTCGGTTTCTAATTGTGACTCTACTTTTAGTTTACCTAATGTGTGCACTGTTCCTTCTCATTGTAATACTGATGGCATAAATAAAATGGATGTCGTTTGGTACCAAAGACTTGCCATGTTCATTTTGTTAGAATGAAAGTTATTTCTGGTTTATCTAATTCCGTATCTTCTAGGATGTCTTTCATTTGCAATCTATGTCCCATTTCAAGGAAAACAAGGTTACCTTTCCCAGACAGTACTATTAATACTACTAAACCATTCCAACTTATTCGCATATATATACTCGGGGACCTTACCATACCAAAATATATTCTGTGGACAAGTATTTTCTTACCATTGTAGATGAATATAGAAGAGCTACTTGGACTCATTTAATGGGATCCAAAATCAATGCCTTTCCTTTAATAAAAGCTTTTGTAACCATGATAAAAATCACTTCCAAACCACTGTTAAAATCATTAGAAGTGATAATGCTATAGAACTTGGATCTAGTTCCTTTGCCTCCACATTCTTCTAAAATATGGTATTGTCCACCAGACCAGCTATCCTTACACTCCTCAACAAAATGGAATGGTTGAGAGAAACCATAGGACCCTCCTTGAAGCATCTAGAGCATTAATGTTCTAATCCAAAGTTCCTGTGAAATTTTAGGGTGATTATTTATTAACCAGGGGCGGAGCCAGGATTTGAAACTTATGGGTTCGGGATTCTAAATCTTTTAAGTTACTGGGTTCTAAATTAATTATTTATACATGCTCAATGAATTTCTAAAGATAAATACATGGTTTGAATAAAAGTTGCTGGGTTCGGCCGAACCCGTAAGTTATACTCTCTCTTCGCCCCTGTTATTAGCAGCCACTTACATAATCAACACATTGCCCTAAATTTCTTCATGATAAGTCTGCATTTGAGTTGTTGTATGGTAAGGTACCCAGTTACTCTCATTTGAGAAGTTTTGGTTGTTTATGTTATGCAACAGTCCCTATACCATACATAGATAAGTTCAAACCAAGAGCAATCTCTTGTGTTTTTCTTGGCTATCCATTTGCCAAGAAAGGTTATAAGTTGTATAACTTGGATACCAAACAGTGTTTCATTTCAAGGGATGCGGTGTTTCATGAAAACTATTTTTCTTTTTCTTTTACTACAAACCATTCTAGTCTTACTCCTAACATTTTTCCTGAACCTCCCTCTTACTTTTATGTGGTTGATGACTCAAACATTCCTCCTCCTACTCCTTTTGTACTTCTCCATATATTTCTCCAAATTTTTCTGTCCAACCTTCTCCTCCCTCTATTCCAACAGAGTCAGTTCCATCTTCTTCTCTTCCTGGTCATACTTCCACTCTCAGAAGGTCTACCAGGGAACAAAATCCTCCACACTACTTACACGATTACTTATGCACTCTTACTTCCACTTCTTCTTGTTCCAATTATATCCTCCAACATGTTGAATTTGAACCTAGTACTTATTCCCAGGCATCCCTTATTCCAGCTTGGCAGGATGCCATGAAAAAGGAATTTGAGGCTTTAGCAGCTAATCACACTTGGGACATAATAGAGTTACCTAAAGAGAAGAAGCCTATTGGTTGTAAGTGGATTTATAAAAATCAAACACAAAGATGATGGGACCATTGAATGATATAATGCTCGACTTGTGATTAGGGGTGACACATAAGTAGAGGGTGTTGATTTTACTGAGACATTCTCTCCGATGATGAAGTTGTCCATAGTTAAATGCCTCATAACAGTGGTTGTGAAGAAGCAATGTCCCTTTTTCAACTAGATGTAAATAATGCTTTTATTCATGGTGACCTAGATGAGGAGGTGTATATGAAGTTACTTCACGGGCTTTTGATTTCTGCTACTGGTTCTTCCTCTTCTGCCCCTTAAGTATGTAAATTGCAAAAAATCTTTATATGGTCTCAGGCAAGCCTCTAGGCAGTGGTATGCAAAATTATCTCACGCTTTATGTTCTATAGGCTATTCTCATTCAATCAATGATTATTCTCTTTTTGTCAAGGGTTCACCTAGATCTTTCACAACTATGGTTATGTATGTTGATGATACTTCTACTTTAAGGGGATGACCTCACTGAGATTTCTACTTTAACAGTTTCTTCATGCTCACTTCAAAATCAAGGACTTGGGTCACTTGTATTATTTTCTGGGTATTAAGATCTCCTACTTCCATCAGGTCTTTTATTGAATCAGTAGAAGTTTGTATCTAATATGTTGTCTGAATATAATGTGAAGATGTTTACTTTGTTGCTTGTCCTTTGGAGCTTCATGTGAAGTTATCAACTGATAGTGGTGAAGTTTTGGATTAACCCGAATCTAATAGGAGTTTGATTGGCAAGTTGCTTTTCTTGACCCATACTAGACCGGATACATGTTATGTTGTGCAATATCTCAGTCAGTTTTTAAAATGTTCTCGAGTTCCTCAGATGTCTGCTGCATTACACATTCTGAGGCACCTTAAAGGTACTTTGGATATTGGTCTTTTCTACTCCAACACTTCTGATCTTACTGTGAGTGACTTTAATGATAGTGATTGGGCGACTTTTTTGATACGAGACGATCAGTCACTGGTTTTGCATCTTTTTGGGTGATAGTCTGATTGGTTGGAAGTCTAAGAAATATCATGTTGTTTCACTTTCTTCCGCTGAGGCGGAATATAGAGACATTAGCAATGTGGTGGTTAAATTGACTTGGCTGGTTAGAATCTTGATTGATATCCATGTTCCTGTTTCTCTTGCCCTTTAAATTTTTTGGGATAATCAGACTGCCATTCACATTGCTAAGGATCCGGTCTTCTATGAACGTACAAAGTATATTGAGGTGGATTGTCACTTCATTCGAACCAAGTTGGGTGAAAGCTTGATTCAATTGGGACATGTCTCTACTTCCAAACAGTTGGTAGACATTTATTTCCAAACCTCTTCCTAGGCAGAGTCATCATCAATTTATTTCCAAGTTGAAGGTGGTTTCCCTCTCCAACTTGAGGGGTGTTGGACTTGAAGGGTATTCAGTTTCTGGGCCACGACAGAAACAGGCCCAACTTAATATCAGCCAATAGTTGTAACTTAATGTATTAGTTTAGTTTTAGTGGACCATGAGGTTATTAATTCATTTGGGTTCAGGGTGAACAAAAGGCCCATTGTACATATTGATTTCATTGTACAGTCTTGTATAGATTGAATATTGAATGAAAAAAAAATCTGAAACATTGCTTTTCTCTCTCTCGATTCTTCCTAATGCTGAGCACATTTTCATGGCGATTTCACTGTTTTTATATGTTATAAAATTTAACAGCCAAAAATTCGACCACAGAATAAAAAAGGAGGCTGTAAAATGGAGCATATCCAACCCTGCCAGACGTTGATCTTGAATTGATAACTCGTATGATCAAATTGCAGCAAATTTTATATTTTTTCCCATTAGTTAACAAGGAGTTGAGAAAATCCAACTGAACTGCAGAAGTCAAACTCGTGGTTCCATTGTGAACAAATTGTATGTTCCTCTTTTTTCCTACGCATTTTCTTATGTGTTCCGTACTCCTTAGCGATGTTCTCACATTTTGTTACTCTTACTTAGAGATCACAGTGTTTATATTTAACTCGAATTTAAGTAAGAAAAACAAGAAATAAAGAGTAAAAGGAAGGGTGGAGCTTGCGTCGCCAAGTGTTTTGACCAGGTTTTATCTTATCATTTCCCGTTGCTTCGGAAAAGAAAAAAAATAGAGTCGACTGGAACAGAGAAAAGGGGACAAAATTCAACTTCAGAAAATGAATGATAGTGGTCTCATAATGAGTGTACAAGTAGACAAAGATGTTGTACCTCACAATTTTCCTATTCCTATCAAATTGCAAGCGGTGAACGTGCAATAAAAAATAAACAAAAAAGACGTGGTAATATCACCATTAACTACATATATAAGGGAAACGTGAATTTATGCAATAAGCACTCTTCTTACTCTGCGGATTAGTCTCCGACAAATTGGGCAACTCTTGTTTTCTTCCTCAGTAATCCTGCATTAAAATACAAAAAACAAAAGAAATCCCACTTCAGTTAATGTGCCAACTCATATTCCAGATCAATAAATCAACTAAATAAATACTAATATACACCTCTTGGCACATGCGTGGCAAGTAGCGCAATGACCGCATGGAATAAAGAAACAATTTCGTTTCTCGTCAAAGCAAACTATGCATATGTTTTCATCATACAGCTCTTCCGACGAACTACAACGACTGCAATTTCCAGATTCTAAATCATCTTCGTCACATGTTCCATAGGATAAAGAAGCACTTGCTTTCGAAATTAATCTGTCTGTCTCTCTTCTGACTGCATCATTTCTTGCCATTTCACCCTCACAAACTCCAAGTAATTTGATTAGCAACGCAGCAACCATCAGCAGCACCACTTTAAAAAGATTCAAATAATTACAATGTCAATTTCTTACAGTAACATTAGCCCATGATATTTGTGTCTTGCAAAATGAGTACAGAAACCTACGGATAACTGATGAGTAAACGATCACGTTGAGAACGTACTCGAATGCAGCCTGTCGTTGATCTTGAACTCCCTGAGATATTTCAGCAAGATTAACAAAATCAGATAGACAGATGTTGACAACATAAATTAAATAAATAAAAATATGTTTTTTTCCCTCACAATTATCCAAACTTTTAGATGAGATCAGTTCAACAACATATTATGTGATATCATAATCATGATATATAGACGGACAGAGATTATAGGGACTTACTTGATTTAGGGAGACGAGGATGTCGTATTGAGTGTAATTGGATTGAATTGGAGCAGGTACTACTAGATATGAAGACATGTTCTTTAAGGTTCTGCTTTTACCAGAGTAATCTGCAATTTGCTAGCTCCTCCTTTGCAATCTAGGTCGTCGAAATCAAAAGATGAAGCACTGACAAGATTGATGGACCGGCATTTGAAACTTGTTAAGAATGTAATGGAGACATTTTATTTTAGTATAAGTGAAGGCACCATTTGAAAAAAAGAAAAGAAAAGGCTTCAACTGTTGCGTAGAGATTACGGAAATATTTATTCTTCTAAGACTTTGATGGAAGCTGTTAGTCGTACTTATAGAATTTAGTGCGTCCACTGTCACAGTCCAGGTTTGCACTAATTAAAGTAAAATTCTCCCAGAAAGGAAAAGGGGGTAAGAATTAAGAAACAAATAAAGAAACTACCAAACAAGATTTTTCAAAAAAATAGCCAAGCAAAAGGAGTTATGGCCCAAAGATTCTCCCTTTCTCAGAAAAAAGACATAAACCTAAGTTAAAAGTAGGGAAAACCCTTCATCTTAAACAGTAAGTTTAATTTCGTCTACCAAAAGCAATATATATATATATATACTTTCACTTTCTCACAAACCAATGGAAATTTCGCTCAACACTAAAGCAACAAAGAAGAAACAAAACAACCCGAAATTTCCAGTTACTCTAAGGAATCCAAACAAAAAAGCTTTTTGTTGTATTAAGAATTTAGATGAAAGGGCTCACTCAAAATCCAGAAGAAGAAAAAAAACAAAGTAGCAAAATGGCAAAATTGCAACTTGCAAGCATGTGTTAGTTACCAAAGAAGAGAAGGCTTTATTTACAATAATTAGGAATGGTAGATAATGTATCCCTCTCAACAAACAGTTAGGAGGTGGGAGGAACCAAAAGACACATAAGCTTATGTAATATTGCTTTCTCTCGCATTATTCCTTCACATCAGCTTCGAAGAAAATAAGTCACTCCTCCTTTAATCAAAGCAGCAGCAACAACACGACAAACAACAACAACAACAATAATAATAATAATAATACCTTGTGTTTTACGTAGAAATATTTTTAGTGGTACCAAGTTACCCACTATATGCACATACCTATTAACTTACTTATTTAAAAATTTTGGTATATATATATATATATATATATATATTTATACACTTTTACTTCAAATAAAAGCAATATAAATGGTCCTATTTCCACCATCAGCGCTCAAGTTCAACCTAGAAGCTATTATGATATTGATGTGAACGCCAAATTATTGTGTCGAAGGTCCAACAAACAGGAATATTTGAGAAAAAGGTTAATTACTTGCTCGATTTCAATATAAAAATAAACTGGGATGTTACTTTTTCTTTATTTTTCAATAACTTAGCAGTTGGAATAAGTTAGCAGTTGAAATAAGTCAATAAGTTAGCATTGTTTTTTCTTTCGTACAACTAAGGCTTCGTTTGATGTTAAGAAAGATGCAGGAAGTCAGCTCCCGAGAAAAGAACGTTATTTTATTGTTTTGCGTTTGTGTGAAAGAAAGAAAATACAGATTATGGAGAAATTATTTTATGAGAAAAACCTTTCTCATGAACCACATGACCAAAAGTAATACCAATAGTTCTGATTTTATGATGCCGTATCAAATAAAAAATAAACTATAACATTTAATTTTTGCCACGTTACATTTAGTTTCCTGAAAATTGAGAGGTATTCAACATCTGTGGCGGACGTTAATGGAACATTACTACCACTGGTCCCCATCATGATGAGTCGCTGATTTAGTTTTCACGCAAAGCAAACTTCAACTAATTTAGACGGCGATATAACTTTAAAACAAAATAGATTCATAATTTTGAGAATAATGCCTAATAGTAATGCAACTCATCCAACTGTTACCAAAACTACTCCATCTTTAAATCAAATAGGTGTGGCTACGTGCCACCCCTATCATTGACTTTTATAGAGATGTTGAATGTCTACTACTAGTAAGATTTTGAGATTTATTTTTAAATTTAACATGTTGCAATAATACATTTCAGCTAACATTGCAGGAAATAATATTTTTAAATGAAACCTTTTATCTAGTAGGTGTTGGGAGAATATACAGTTTGGAAAAAGAGTATTTAATTTGAATTTTGAAGTTGATGTAGAAAAACATTATATTAGTTAAAGTTGTGTTTGAATATTAATTTTACTTGAATATATTCCTAGAAATGTAAATTTCCGAATAAAAAATATTGTGGAAATTTTCGACGGAATACGTCGGAATTGTCAAAAAAATATCAACTATATATTTTTTTAAAAATTTCGGCCATATTTCCGACCAAATCAGTCACAACTTTAATGTCAGTTTGACTCGTTTGACTTCAATTCCGACCGATATGATTGGTAGTCTTTTTTTAAAAAAAAATTAAAATGATAATTCCGACCGAATCAGTCGGAATTTTTTTTAAAAAACCCTACCCGGCCCCAGTTCCACAAAAACAGAAACACTTCTCTTTTCTTCCCCCTATTTCTCTCATCCTCCTCCTCTCTCCCCCTCGTCCTTCTTCACGATACTTCTCGTTATAGGTAATGTATTTTTGCTCTCTCTCATTTCCTCCTCCCTTCTCCCTCTCCTTCCTCCTCCATTTTCCCCTTAATTTTTTAATTTTTTAAATCCGTTTCAGCAGTGGTTCTGCACGCGACAACAACGGCTCACTCGACTTCTATATATGAACATCCTAGCTAGTTGAATTAAGTATGACTGAAATTTTAGGGATTTTAGTTTTTTAATGATACCTAATATAAAATAAAAAAAAAAAGGAGAGAAAAATACGTTGAATAAGGTATGGTTGAAATTTTGGGTTAACAAGAATATGTTAAGAAATCTTAAATCTAATTTTAGTTTTGATTAACTTATTTTAGAAATAAAAAAGGTAACATGTTGGCATAAAGTAATTGAGAAAATAACGATAGGAAAGAAGGAAAACGAGCTTTCACTTTCACTTCCAACGGTACATATTTAACTAGTCATAGTTTAAAGCTTTGGTGTAAAGTTTATTGTACTAGGTTCATTGTTGCTTGTTATTTTTATTATTAAAATAATATTAAATTTAAAAATTTTCAATTTCAACATTAAGATTAATTTGTAAATTTGAGAAATCATTAGTTAATTTGGATTATATGAACATTTAAGAGGCTATTCAAATTTAATTATTATAGTTAAAGACTTATATTATTTAGAATTGAGATTAATGTGAGATTTCGAGTGTTTAATTTAAAAAATAAAATATATCAATTAAAGTGCTTTGACACAATGGGGTGTGTGTGTGTATATATATATATATATATATATATATATATATATATATAAAACAAACCTTTGAAAGAGTATTACTTTGTAACCAGTTTAAATAAATCAAATTATTTTAAATATATCTCATTTCTAGATTTCTATTTGTGTAGTTGAAATTTTTGCATCGTAGATGGATGTATAATAGGAATCATCCTAATCGTGCAGGGTTAAGAGATAAATTTATTGAAGGGGTTTTTGAATTTATTGCTAATGCTCAAACACTTGATGATTTTCTTATTGGAGGAAGGATTAGGTGCCCTTGTGTGAAATGTAAGTGTGTTAAGTTATTAAAAATAGACGTAGTTAAAGTTCATCTCTACAAGAAAGGGTTTGTAGAAAATTATTATATATGTACAGTTTACGGGGAGAATCATGCTAGTTTTGATGATGTTAACTTTTCTAATTCTTATGGTGGTAAGGGTAGCCCCTTTGCGGATCATAATGTTGAAAATTCTCGATACAATAAAATGATGCGGGATGCTTTTAGGTTGTTTCTTGGGGTTCAATCAGAACCAAATGTCGAGGCTAAGCGTTTCTATGAATAGTTAGAGGATGCTAGTAATCCATTGTATGAAGGCTCGGTGCGTTTCAAGTTGTCTATTGCGGTTAGATTTCTAAGTATTAAATCAGATAGTTTTATTTCCCAAGCGGCAATGGATTTTACTATTGGGCTTATGAATGAACTTAATCCGAGTACTAATGACTTACCAAAAGATTTCTACACTGCGAAGAAATTGATTTCTAAGTTGGTTCTTTCATCATAGAGAATTGATTGTTGTGAGAAACATTAAATGTTATTCTATAAGGATGACGCATCTTTGGAGAACTGTAAATTTTGTAATCAACCCCGTTTTAAGAAAGTCACAAATGTCAATACAAAAAAAAAGTTCCAGTTAAAGTGATGAATCAATTTATCATGAGCCGTGTGTTGGATCAAGAAGTTGAATGATTTTGAAGATTGACAAATGAACTCAGAGTTGAACCAGGTCCATCACTGGAGACATAGACATGCAGAGTTAATGGCACATGAGGTGATCGCAAACAGGAGATAAGCACAATCAGTGATATGAAGATATATCTCCTCGTCGAAAAGGTTGCAAATTGATAGGGAGATGGACTCCTTATTCAATAAGGACAGAATCAAGATAGAAGAGGATCTAGGGAGTTGAGATCAACTAGAACTCTTCCATCAAGAAAGAGTTGCATCAGAATTAGAAGAGTTGCGTCCTAATTCTAGTATATCTCCTTTCTACGGATCCTATATATTGTCAAGTGATCTTATTGAACAGGCACGCACAAACATAGAAGCAAAACAAGAATTGAGAACAAAATTACCAAAGCAATTTTGTAAGCAATTCGTGTGAGAATTTCCTGTGCGATTCTGAAGCTACNAGTTAACTTGAAGTTTGTCGCAAATAGCTAGAGGCTAGTTTGCCACAAAGGGTTAGAGTTAATCCTTAGGTTTACAAAAGAGTTTATTTTGTAAATGTTGTTTGGCTCATTGATTTAGTGAAGAGTTTGGAAAAATCCTACTGGGAAGTAGGTCGTGGTTTTTTCACCTTTTGAGCTAGGTGTTTTCCACGTAAAATTGATGTGTTCTTTATTTTATTCAATTATTATTCCGCAAACTGTAGAAGTTGGAACACATAGAAGAACCTGGTCCTTCTATAACTACTGCATGCGAAAATTGGCCACCACACAAATCGCACCCCCTCTTGTGTGGTATTGACATAGATAAATAACAATTGGTATCAGAGCGGGTTATCCTTGAAGAGGCTAACACCTTAGGAAAAGATCAAGATGAGTGCACCACCTGAAAACTGGGAAGGACAATCAACTGCTAGGCCACCACTTTTCAATGGCCAGTATTACTCCTGGTGGAAGAACAGGATGAAGGATCACTTAATTGGAGAAGACTATGAACTATGGGACATAGTCACTGACGGTCCTTTGGCTACCATGAAGAAGACTGCTGAAGGAGTAGATGTGCCAAAGACAGGAGCTGACTGCACTGCTGAAGACTTAAGAAAATGGGAAAAGAATGCCAAGGCCAAGAAATGTCTTGTGTGTGGACTTGGTCCAGATGAGTACAGTAGAATTCAAAGTTGCACCACTGCCAAGGAAATTTGGGACACTTTGCAAGTGGCTCATGAAGGAACTGCACAAGTGAAAAGATCCAGAGGTACATTACTATATTCTCAATATGAGAATTTCTCTATGAAGGAAGGAGAGACCATCCAAGAGATGTACACTAGGTTCACTACTCTGACAAATGAACTAAAATCTCTTGGAAGGACTATCCTTGAAGAATACAAGGTTGAAAAGATTTTGACAAGGGTTCTGCCAATCTCTTGGGAGAGTAAGATCGCTGCTATTCAGGAATCCAAGAACATGGCAGCCCTCAGATTGGATGAGCTAATTGGAAATCTCACTGCCTATGAACTTAGAAGGCAGACAATGAAGATGGATGCTCCCAAGAAAGAAAGAAGTATGGCACTGAGAATCACTGAAGGAGCATATCTGGAGGAAGATGAAATGTCTATGATCACCAAGGAATTCAGAAACTATCTCATCAGGAAAAAAGGCATCTCAAGAGGTGGGAACTACAACAAGGAAAAGACACCAGAAAAACTCACCAACGAGGGATGCTACAAATATGGAAAAACTGATCATCACATCAAGAATTATCCTCAGTGGCAAGTTGAATGGAAAAAGGAAAGATTTGAACGAAGTAACCGGAAGAAGGAACTGGTTCATCCCAAGAAAAACACAACATCAACAAAATCTATGGTTGTTGCTTGGGGAGAAAGTTCAGATGAAGAATCAGATGATGAAAATGGAGATGAGCAAGCACTCATGCAAAATTGGTGAATCGGATGAGGAATCAGAGATAAGTATATCTCATCTCAAAAACAAGATTAAGTTCTTATCCAAAGAAAAACTCTCTGAATTATTACTTGACTTCATTGATGATTCTGATGAAATAAATAAAGAAAAAGAACAATTGTCTAAGGAGTGTGTAATGTTAAAAGCAAAGTGTAAGAACCTGGAGCTCAGAGTAAGTGATCTATAAACGAAAACACTACCTTGAAGAACCAGGTTCATCCACTTGAAACTAAGGTCCTAGAGTTAAAATCTGAAAATTTAAAACTGAAACTAGGAACTAGCAAGAAGATAGCTGACAACTCTCAACTCATGTTAGAAGAAAATGTAGGCAGACTAAAGGATGAGTTGTATAATAGAGATGAACAGATAAGAGTGCTAAAAGAGGAACTTGGAAAGGTCAAACATGAACTGGATCGAACATGCAAATGGAATAAATCTTCTGATGCCTTGACATGGCTTCAAGAAAATCACAGTAGCAACAGAAGAGGACTTGGCTTTGGGAGTCAACTACCTAAATGGGATCCCAAAAGTAAGTACCTCACACTTCCTGAGAACAAAATCTGCACCCACTGTGGTTAGACTGGTCACTACAAAATTGAATGCAATGTAAAAGAGCATGCCAGTCAAAGGAATAAAAGCTTTGTTCGAAAGAAAAATTGGCTGCCAAATTGGTCCAGAAGGAGCTTAATTCATCCTTTCTCTCATATAAAAGGACCAAAACTAGTTTGGGTTCTTAAGACTAACCCATGATTTTCTCTTGCAGGTTCAAGTGAAAGGGAGTCAAATATGGTACTTGGATAGTGGCTGCTCAAAGCACATGACAGGGAACAAGGAACAGTTCCTTTCACTTGAAAACCTCAAAGGAGGAAATGGCTCCTTTGGAAATGGGAAGAAAGGTGAAATTATTGGGGTTGGTAAGGTAGGTAAGGATGACACATGGTCCTTTGAGAATGTTTACTTGATAGATGGCTTGAAATACAACCTAATCATTGTGTCACAACTGTGTGACAGAGGTAACCTGGTTGCATTCACTTCTATAAAATGTTTTGTGATTAATCTTATAACTGACAAGATTATTTTGCAGGGAAAAAGAGTGAATAATATCAATATCATAGACCTACCCACACTATCAGAAAATGAATTAACTTGTTTGAGTGTGTTGGACAGTGATCCCCTCCTTTGGCACAAAAGACTTGGACATGCTAGCTTAATCAATTCAACAAACTAGTCTCCAAGGACCTAGTGATAGGTCTCCCTAACATTAAGTTCAAGGAAGACAAAGTTTGTGAGGCTTGTGCAAGGGGGAAGCAGGTAAGATCATCTTTCAAAAGCAAGAAAACGGTAAGTACCACCAGGACGATGGAACTGGTCCATATGGATTTATGTGGTCCTATGAGAACATTAAGCAGAGGTGGTAAGAGATATGTAATGGTGCTTGTTGATGAATATTCTAGATTTACCTAGACATTGTCTCTAACATCTAAAGATGAAGCATTTGACATGTTTACTTCTTTTGTTAGAAAAATACAGAAACAATTAGGAAATCAACTTGCATCAATAAGGTCTGAACATGGCACTAAATTTGAAAATGCAAAGTTTGTTGAATTTTGTGATGAACATGTCATAGATCATAACTTCTATGCCCCTAGAACTCCACAACAAAATGGAGTTGTTGAAAGAAAGAACAAAAGCCTTGAAGATATGGGTAGAACCATGCTTCTTTCTAGTAAACTACCTCATAGCTTCTGGACAGAAGCAATAAACACTGCATGCTACATCATAAATAGGTGCATAGCTAGACCACTTGTAGAGAAGACTCCCTATGAGTTACTTAAAGGGAAAAATCCCAATATATCCCATCTTAGGGCTTTTGGCTGTAAGTGCTTTGTGCACAACAATGACAAAGACTCCCTAGGTAAGTTGGATCCCAGAAGTGATGAGGGAGTATTCTTGGGATATTCTTCACATAGTAAGGCTTATAAAGTGTATAACAAAAGAACTATGTGTGTTGAAGAGAGTGTGCATGTTGTTTTTGATGAAACTAACATTCTCTCTGAGAGACAGGAACAAGTAGATGAAGAAATTGGGCTGGTCAAAAACTTAGACCAAACTGGAGTGACACTGGAGGAAGGAACAGGTGATGGAACAGGTTCATCCATCCCAGGCAACATGCCAGGGGGAACTGAGCAACAAACTAATTTCCAAACCTCATTGGAACCTGTCCTTGATCCTGTTCCTCAGCAACAAGACACTGTAGGATCTTCAAGTAATACCCAGTTAGTTGTAAAACCACACAGATATCAAAGCTCACACCCCATGGAGAACATTATAACTGATCCAACATCTGGAATCAGAACCAGATCCTCTTTGAAAATTTGTGTGCGTTTGATGCTTTTCTATCCTTGATTGAACCAAAAAATATTGTTGAAGCTTTGTAGGATGCAGATTGGGTAAATGCAATGCAAGAAGAACTCAACAAATTTGAAAAGAGTCAAGTTCGACATCTAGTACCCAGACCCTTTGATAGATCAGTGATTGGCACAAAGTGGGTATTCAGAAAAAAACTTGATGAAGATGGAACTGTTACAAGAAATAAGGAAAGATTGGCGGTTCAAGGATACAGTCAAGAGGAAGGAATAGACTATGATGAAACCTTTGCTCTTGTGGCAAGGTTAGAAGCAATTAGGCTCCTCATAGCATTTGCTGCTTACATGGAATTCACCCTTCACCAGACGGATGTCAAGAGTGCCTTCCAAAATGGCTATCTCAAGGAAGAATTGTTTGTAAAGCAGACTTCGGGGTTTGAAAATAAGGAGAATCCCGATCATGTGTACAAGCTTGACAAAGCACTGTATGGACTCAAGCAAGATCCAAGGGCATGGTATGAAAGGCTTTCAAAATTCCTGATGGAACATGACTACAAGAGAGGTAAAATTGATAGCACCTTATTCTTGAAGGAAAAAGGTAAAGATCTCTTGGTAGTGAAGATATATGTAGATGACATAATCTTTGGGGCAACTTCTGAAAAGCTAAGTAAAGAATTTGCTAAACTAATGGGGAGTGAATTTGAAATGAGCATGATGGGTGAGCTTAACTTCTTTTTAGGCTTACAAATTAAACAAAATTCAAATGGAACTATGATCCATCAGCAAAAATATGTGAAAGAATTGCTTAAAAGATTTAAAATGGAAGACTCAAAGGAAATTGACACTCCTATTGCAACAGCCACAAAACTAGATGTAGATGAACCTGGTTCATCTGTCGATCAAAAGTTGTATAGAGGAATGATTGGTTCATTGTTGTATCTTACTGCCAGTAGACCTGACATTGTCTTCAGCGTAGGGCTTTGTGCAAGATTTCAGGCTAATCCAAAGGAATCACACTTAACTGCAGTGAAGAGAATCTTGAGATACCTTAAAGGCACCA
>ML371698.1:0-57951 GCA_005239525.1 Nicotiana knightiana | reverse complement strand
TGGTCAGAAACTCAGACCAAACTGGAGCAACACTGGAGGAAGGAACGGGTGATGGAACAGGTTCATCCATCCCAGGCAACATGCCAGGGGGAACTGAGCAACAAACTAATTTCCAAACCTCATTGGAACCTGTCCTTGATCCTGTTCCTCAGCAACAAGACACTGTAGGATCTTCAAGTAATACCCAGTTAGTTGTAAAACCACACAGATATCAAAGCTCACACCCCATGGAGAACATTATAACTGATCCAACATCTGGAATCAGAACCAGATCCTCTTTGAAAATTTGTGTGCGTTTGATGCTTTTCTATCCTTGATTGAACCAAAAAATATTGTTGAAGCTTTGTAGGATGCAGATTGGGTAAATGCAATGCAAGAAGAACTCAACAAATTTGAAAAGAGTCAAGTTCGACATCTAGTACCCAGACCCTTTGATAGATCAGTGATTGGCACAAAGTGGGTATTCAGAAAAAAACTTGATGAAGATGGAACTGTTACAAGAAATAAGGAAAGATTGGCGGTTCAAGGATACAGTCAAGAGGAAGGAATAGACTATGATGAAACCTTTGCTCTTGTGGCAAGGTTAGAAGCAATTAGGCTCCTCATAGCATTTGCTGCTTACATGGAATTCACCCTTCACCAGACGGATGTCAAGAGTGCCTTCCAAAATGGCTATCTCAAGGAAGAATTGTTTGTAAAGCAGACTTCGGGGTTTGAAAATAAGGAGAATCCCGATCATGTGTACAAGCTTGACAAAGCACTGTATGGACTCAAGCAAGATCCAAGGGCATGGTATGAAAGGCTTTCAAAATTCCTGATGGAACATGACTACAAGAGAGGTAAAATTGATAGCACCTTATTCTTGAAGGAAAAAGGTAAAGATCTCTTGGTAGTGAAGATATATGTAGATGACATAATCTTTGGGGTAACTTCTGAAAAGCTAAGTAAATAATTTGCTAAACTAATGGGGAGTGAATTTGAAATGAGCGTGATGGGTGAGCTTAACTTCTTTTTAGGATTATAAATTAAACAAAATTCAAATGGAACTATGATCCGTCAGCAAAAATATGTGAAAGAATTTCTTAAAAGATTTAAAATGGAAGACTCAAAGGAAATTGACACTCCTATTGCAACAGTCACAAACTAGATGTAGATGAACCTGGTTCATCTGTCGATCAAAAGTTGTATAGAGGAATGATTGGTTCATTATTGTATCTTACTGCCAGTATACCTGACATTGTCTTCAGCGTAGGTCTTTGTGCAAGATTTCAGGTTAATCCAAAGGAATCACACTTAACTGCAGTTAAGAGAATCTTGAGATACCTTAAAGTCACACAAACCTCTATCTTTGGTATCCTAAAGGTAGTAATTTTGATCTTGTGGGATATGCTGATGCTGACTATGCAGGCTTTTTGGTAGATAGAAAGAGCACCTCAGGTATGCCACACTTTTTGGGATCATGTCTTATGTCTTGGGCTACTAAAAAACAAAATTCAGTAGCTTTATCTACTGTTGATGCTGAGTATGTGGCTGCAGCCTCATGTTGTGCTCAGTTATTATGGATTAAACAACAATTGATGGATTTTGGTATAGAGGTTGGATGCATCCCTATCTTCTGTGATAACACTAGTGCTATTAGTATGACGAAGAACCCCATTCATCATAAAAGAACAAAGCACATAGATGTTAGACACCATTTCTTAAGAGACAACTATGAAAAGGGAATGATCTCTATTGAATTCTGTGCTACTGATAAACAAATTGCTGACATCTTTACTAAAGCACTAAGTAGAGAGAATTTTGAAAGGAACAGGTTAGAGTTAGGGATCATTAATATCACCTAATGAACCAGTTCAGATTGTACATGAAAGAAAATGAAAAATGAAAAAAAATGTATTTTTGGCTAGTAAATCTGGAGTTTGTGTAAATAACTAGAATAATAGTTGCTCAGTCTCATGCTTTAAAAGGCATACTCTCTTGCCATGTGTTAATATGACTCCTTTGTGACAAATGATGTTTTTCTATTTTTGTAAATTGAGGCTTGATCAAGAGATTCTAACAAGATGAACCTGGTTCATCGCTGCTGGTTCATCTGACAGACAAGGTATGTGCTCATCACTATACACGTATTGAAATATCTATAATTACTCATGAGCAAAACTCTATCTATAATAAGCCTTCACTAAATTTAGTACCCATCCCAAATTCGAACCAGTTCCAAAGAGTCAAATCAAATTAAAATATCCTAGATTATAGGGGAGCCATAACTGTCACTTATCACCTGACACTCCTGAACCGATTAGACTCCCACTTGACCAAAATTACATATGTTGTGTATTTATTAACCAAGCCTTTAAAAACCCATCATCACTGCTTTAATCTCTCACCTTTTTCTTTAAATCCATAACCGTCAAAACTCTTTCAACCTTCTACTCTAACACCTTGATCCTGATTTTCTTTAACAAAAATCATCACCATGGCTAACACTCCACCTCCTACTCCATCCTCCTCAACCACACCTGACTACAATATCACTCTTGAAGATACTGGTTCTACTCCGTCTCAATCAAATTCCTCCACCCCATCTCAATCACAACCCACCACCCCTCAAAACAACCATGTTCCGTCTCCTCCAACCACTCCTGTTGTACAACCAAGCCCAAATTCAGAACCTAGGAGAAGGCGTGTGAAAATGCTCGCCAGAAAGACTGTGGCCTCTGGCTCTCTAGCTAGGAAATTGAACGCAAAGCTTCAAGCTAGCCAGACCCAAGAATCTGAGAATTCCAATGACTCTTTCAAGTCCGCTAATGAGGGGGAAGCAACTGGTTCGTCTGATTCTGAACAGGTAACGTCTAAAATTGATTCTGAGCCAGTACTTCCAGGCAAAGGCAGAAGTGATATTGTCGAGTTCATGGCAAAGGCAGAAGTTAAGGATGGCAGGGTATCCAGTCAAGTGAAGGGGGTTAAGATCTCCTTTGATGCCAAGGAGCTGGGTGAAATTCTTGGGATTCCCGCTGAGGGATATGATGATTATACAAGACAGCAGTGGCCCAGCTTGGATGGCCTTCCTTCTGCACTGCAAATCACCAGGAGGTTCAGTGATAATGCTGAAGAAGTGGAACCAAGGGTTGTGTTCAAAAGTGAGATGACACCTCAACATAAAGTGGTGTTTGAGTTTGTCAATAAATGCATACTGCCTAGGTAAGAGAGGAGGCACATAGAAAACTATATGGATTTAAATCTCATGGAATGCTTGGAGAATGGAAGGCAAATCAAATGGTCCTCTTTCATAATTCAGTTGCTGGACAAGGTGGTAAATGTCTCCAAGGCTCATGCTATCCCATATTGGTTCATCCTAACGACTGTGATGGCTCACTTCAAAGTGCCCGTGAAGAAAGTAGAAATTCCCACTATCAAGGACCATTTTGGGAAGAACACGCTTCTGACATGCGATTATGATGTGAATGTTCCTGACGATGAACCTGGTTCATCAAGGAAAATGCCTGTGAATAGCAAGGTCAGGGTGCTGGTGCATGAAAGTGGGGTTAAAGATGTTGAAATCCTTCGCCTGAAGACCTGCCTGGCAGAGGTTGAGGCTGAGCGGGATGCTCTCAGATCTGAACTGGCTAATGAAAAGGAGAAAAATGCAGGGGTTCTTCAACAAATTCTCTCCCTTCTCCAAGCAAAGAACCCAACCTCCAACCCTTCCCAACCTTAGGTGTCTAGTGCCGTCCCTCACTCCTCTATGACCCAGTTCGGGATTTCTTTTGCTATCTTTTGCTCATGCTTGCAACTATTTTTAGTTCGTTATGTGTTTAGTGCTTGAACCATGCTTTTATCAATGAATTATGTTGTTTTGGTCTTACTCATTGTGTCTTACCTTCCTTGATAGTTTATAGGCTTGGTTCGCTATTGATGATAAATACTTGTTTGCACTTGCATCTGCCTCAGTGGCCATGAGTAATTATTATAAATCTGATATTTCTAACACTTTGCAACTTTTCGATGATGCCAAAAGGGGGAAGATGCGCTATATTGAAAATTGTGATATTTATAACCTAATGAACCTGGTTCTTTATAATAAATGCTTAATACTATAAAAAGTGTCAATGTTGGACTAAGCATAGAGTTTGTCATCATCAAAAAGGGGGAATTTGTTGGATCAAGAAGCTGAATGGTTTTGAAGATTGACAAATGAACTCAGAGTTGAACCAGGTCCATCACTAGAGACATAGACATGCATAGTTAATGGCACGTGAGGTAATCGCAAACAGGAGATAAGCACAATCAGTGATCTGAAGATATATCTCCTGGTCGAAAAGGTTGAAAATTGATAGGGAGATGGACTCCGTATTCAGTAAGAACAGAATCAAGATAGAAGAGGATCTAGGGAGTTGAGATCAACTAAAACTCTTCCATCAAGGAAGAGTTGCATCAGAATTGGAAGAGCTGCATCCTAATTCTAGTATATCTCCTTTTCTACGGACCCTATATATTATCAAGTGTTCTTATTGAACATGCGTGCACAAACATAGAAGCAAAACAAGAATTGAGAACAAAATTACCAAAGCAATTTTGTAAGCAATTCGTGTGAGAATTTCCTGGCGATTCTGAAGCTACTTGAACCAGCTAGAAGAACCAGTTTCATCTGTTGTAAATGCTGTTTGGCTCATTGATTTAGTGAAGAGTTTGGAAAAATCCTACTGGGAAGTAGGTCGTGGTTTTTTCACCTTTTGAGCTAGGTGTTTTCCACGTAAAATTATTGTGTTCTTTATTTTCTGCAATTATTATTCCGCAAACTGTAGGAGTTGGAACACATAGAAGAACCTGGTCCTTCTATAACTACTGCACGCGAAAATTGGTCACCACAAGAATCAACCCCCCTCTTGTGTGGTATTGACATAGATAAATAACAGGAATTCTTGGAGACAGATACCGCACAGCATCATAGAGCAAATGTGGAATCAATTTAAAGTGAAAATTGATTATATTTATTTAATAATTATCATCTTCATCTAATGTTACTTTTTTATATTGCAGATAAAGTTTACATGACATCCTCAGCATCAAAATAAAATAAGTAATATTTTCGAGAAGAAGGTTGCTAAGCAGATTAAAGATACTATGTTCGCTGCCCCCGAAATGCTGGTAAAGTAACTGGGTGGTTAAGAGAAGATGTTTGGGATAAACTTCTTAAGAAACGGAATACCATAGAATGGAAGAGGAAGAAGAGTGAGCAAGCAAAGGCAAAGCTTGCCTCCAGTAAAGGTGGCTCTTTGCACAAAGGAGGTTCGATTAGTTTTGCAGCCCATAAAGTAAGATTGGTACTTATAAAAATTTTTTAGTTTTACGTATAGAATTTTACGATTGTAATGTCTAACTCATACTTTTTTTTATGAAGGAAAAGGAAAGAGAGCAAGATATGAGTCACGTTAAGGTATTCAAGGAGACGCATAAGGAAAAAAAAGGATAGTACAAGAGAACACTGGTGGAGACGCGTGCGTTAGACACATATGTAAAATACTAACTTCATAATTATTTATGGTTTACTAATATTAGTTTTTTTATATAATAGTTATGTTTTCATTTCAGGAATATTATCACAAAAGGGTGGAAGAATGGCTACAAACCCAGCCTCCCTCAATTCAACCAACACCTGATGATATGGCTTCATTATGGATAGAGGCAGTGAATGGAGTAAACAAGGGCAGAGTCTACAGACATGGAGTACGTTGGCCTACAGGTCATCCAAACCCATTCTTAACCAATTCTTCTTCTCAAAATCAAGAACATATGGAAGATATGATAAAAGAAATTCGTGATTTGGAGCAACAGTTGGGCTCCCAATTCGGAACATTTGTTAATATGCAGAAACTCACGAGAAAACATGAGCATGATCTATTTGATGATGAGGATGAACAAACTGAATTTGATGTGTCGTAGTTTAGGTGTAGTATTTTGGTTGATTGGTAAACTTGATTGTGAGAGACAACTTTATGTTTTGTTTTTAAACTTGAATGTTGGCCACTATTTGGATATTTTTATGCCCAAAATTGTTAGGTTTAATGGATTTGTTGGTTTAGATTGTGTTAATGGTTGGATTTGTTGGTTTAGATTTTATATTTGTTGATTGGTTATTGACGTTATTGTATTGTATTATATTATATTGTATTGTATTGTATGGGTACTTGTTCCAACAGCCGTGGCTATTTCAGAAAGGTTGTAAATTTTCAGAAACAGTGCCATAAAATGGCTATAAATTCACCTTGATCCTAGAATTTTTTCTTATGAAATTTTCTGAACTTCTTCTTCTTCTTCTTCTTCTTCTTCTTCTTCTGCACAAATAAATTCCAGTGTCATTTACAGCCATTAAGTGGTTCGCAGTTCACCAGCGTTTTAGGTACCAATACTATGGTGAGTTAAATCCTTCTATCCTGGGAGGATAATATTCAAACACCTCGGGTGCTTGAGTGGAATAATTTCTTTAAGGACACGTTGTGCATTCAGTGGGCTCGATTTCATTCCGAAATTTATTTTCAAATTTTGTTTTGATTATTTCGAGATTCTGCTTTAGTTCTGATTTTCTGTTTCTATTTTATGTTGTAGAAAATTTACTGATCCATAATATTGTAGTTAATACAGATTGATAACAATCTTAAGGAAATTATATTTATACTTTAATCTGTATTCTGTTTTCTAGAGATTAAAGCCTTTGTGATTTTCTACTCCTTCTGAAGTTTTCTATTTCAGATTTGAAGATATAAAAACTTCATCTTAGTCTTAAAATTCAAATATGTTTCCTTGTGAAACAGTATATAAAAACTTGGCGTAATACATCGGCAGACCATTAAACTTGTTCTCCCTTTTCACTTAGAGACTCTATCTTAAGTTCGTTTCATTTGAACACTTCAATCACATCCCATATGTGTCATTTAGACACAAAATTTATAGGCCGTCAAACACATAAGATGCGTGTAATTCACACGCCAAAGTGACGAATAAGACTAGGACACGTGGATTTAACTTAAACAATTTTTTTTTTTTTTTTAAAACCTGACCCACCACTTTGTCATCTTCCCCGACGATCCCCTTCCTTTCGCCCCTCTTCCCGATGACTCCCCTACTTTGTTTTCGAAAATCTCTCCACCACCTTCGTTTATTCCCCAGATCTGAAACGAGAAAGAAAGAAATGCGTTTAGATCTGATAAAAATCCTCAAATCTGAAACGAGACTTTGCAAAATTTTCAGATCGGAAATGAACTTGTTCGGCGAAATTTTTTTTAGATCGGAAGTCCTCAAATCTGAACTTGTTTGTAAGTTGTAGACCCTTAAAGTTTCCTTTAAAATCCAAAAACCTTTGTAACCCATGAGTAACCTTTATAAGTTTTAGATCTCCTCGCCATCATTCATTTTCTCTCTTCTCACAGCTCGCCGGAAAATTCGTCGGAATACAGTAGGCCAGGAGAAATAGAGGAAGGGGGTGAGTAGAGGGGGTTATTACATCAGTGGAGATAGAATGGTGTGAACAATGAAAAATTAAAAGAAACATTTATCGGAAAGTATTTCTGGTAAAACTATTCATTTTCCGGCAAGAAAGATGAGGAGCTTGTTTCTTGGACCATGTCACGCGCTTGGGAAATCTGAGGAACACTTGCCTTGCCACATCAGCTTTTTGTGTCTAAATGACACATATGGGTGTGGTTGAAGTGTTCAAATAAAAGGGACTTAAAATAGAGTGTCTAAGTGAAAAAGCAAGACAAGTTTAATGGCCTGCCGATGTATTCTGCCTAACAACTTCGATTTTTGTTTATTAAACGTACTATTTATTATTAATTACAATACTTTTTACTATTTTATTTTCTGCCATTAGTTGATCTGTTCTATTGTTGACAGTAAGAAAAGGCAATTGAAAATGGAAATCCTTCTACGGCTGTTGCAAAAACGACAATAGCCTCGTCAATCCGAACTGTTGTGCCACCACCCGAAAAGTCGAGGAAATTTTATGGAGCCAACTTTAAAGGATGGCAGCAAAGGGTGTTCTTTTGGCTTACTACGCTTGGTATGCAAGCCACGCTTGATATGCAGTAGTTTGCCAGTGAAAACCCTCCACTGCCTACCGCCAACATGGCAGACAACGAAAAGTTTATGATTGTTGATGCGTGGAAACAAGCAGATTTTCTTTGTAAAAGCTACATCCTAAGTGCTTTGGAGGATGATTTGTACAATGTCTACAGTGCTATAAATACTTCGAAAGAATTGTGGATGCACTTGAGAAGAAGTACAAGACTGAAGATGTTTGCTTGAAAAAGTTTGTGGTTGCTAAGTTTCTTGACTATAAAATGATACATAGCAAAATTGTTGGAACCTAAGTTCTAGAGCTTCAACTTATATTTCACGACCTTATTGTTGAAGGTATGGTGGTGAATGAAGTATTTCAAGCGGCTGCAATGATTAAAAAGTTGCCTCATTCTTGGAGAGATTTCAAAATTTATCTAAAGCACAAGCGTAAAGAAATAAAGTTGGAAGATCTTGTGATTCATCTCAAGTTTGAGGAAGATAACAAAATAGTCGAGAATAAGCTGCATGGAAATTCAACGATTACGGGAGCGAATATCGTTGAAGAGGAAGAGGTCTTCTGGACAAACTAAGGAGCAGAACAAGAAAAAATCAAGGGAAACTGTTATAATTGTCGAAAAGTTGGTCACAAAGTCCCTGACTGTCGTCTCCACAAAAAGGACAAAAAAAAGTACAGGCCAACATAGTGTAAAAGAATGGTGACATTGATGATCTGTGTGCAAAGCTTTCGGAATGTAACTTAGTTGAAAATTCGAAGGAGTGGTGGATTGACTCTAGAACCACTCGACATGTTTGTGCTGTCAAAGAAGCATTTGCGACTTACTTTACAGTTGGTTCCGAAGAAGAGCTTTCCATGGAAAATACTGAAACAACCAAGATTGAGGGTTATGGGAAGATATTCCTGAAGATGACTTCCGGCAAGGTGTTAACGCTCAACAACATTTTTCATGTTCCTACTATTAGGAAAAATTTAGTTTCAACTTCTCTACTTGTTAAGAATGGATTCAAATGTATACTTGTATCTGACAAAGTTGTTGTAAGCAAGAATGATATGTATGTTGGAAAGTGCCACCTCACAGAGGGCATTTTCAAACTCAATGTAATTGTTGTTGACGGTATTAATTAAATTTTACCTTCTTTTTATTAATTGGAGTCAAATAATTTATGGCATATTCGTTTAGCACATGTCAATTTCAAAACCATGCGGAAGTTAATTTATTTAGATGTATTGCCTAAATTCGAGTGTAATAAATCAAAATGTCAAATATGTATTGAATCTAAGTTTATCAAACATCCTTATAAGTCTGTTGAAAGGAATTCAAATCATTTAGACTTAATTCATACCGACATTGGTGATATGAAGTCAACACCATCTCGAGGTGAGAAAACGTATTTTATAACTTTTATTGACGATTGTACCCGATTTGTTATGTTTATTTGCTTAATAGTAAGGGTGAAACAATTGAAGAATTTTGAGCAATACAAGAATGAAATGGAGAATCAATTGAATAAAAAGATTAAAATGATTAGAAGTGATAGGGGTGGAGAATGTGAATCTCCTTTTGCAGTGATATGTTCGGAATATGAAATTATCCATCAAACTACTGCACCCTACAAAAATACAATAGGATTGCGGAAAGAAAAAACCGAACACTAAATGAAATAATGAATGCTTTATTAATAAGTTCTGGCTTAACGTAGAGCTTGTGAGGGGAAGCTATTGTTAAATCTAACCAAATACACAACAAAGTACCTCACAAAAAATGCAATATATTCCATATGAAAATAGAAAGGAAAAAAATTGTCACGATCCAAAATCCAAATAGACGTGATGGCACTTAACCCAACCAGTTAGGTAAGCCAAGTAACAACAATCCAACTCAAAAAAGATTTACAAAGAGAAATAAATATAATATAACTGAACTTTCATACAAGAAATTTCACAAGGACTGGTAGTACAAATCATGAGCTTCTAAGATTTAGAGTTTACAAAACTGATATGAAATGAATACATCATCTGTTTGAAATATACATGAACAGATTTAAAATGCTAAAGCTACCAAGAACAAGAGGCATCTATGACAGGAAAGCAGGTACATCATCAAATCCAGCTCCCGCCTTACACAACAACATCAGCATCCAACATCTAAATGCAAGGTGCAGAAGTGTAGTATGAGTACAACCGACCCATATAATCAATAAGTAACAAACATAACCTTAGGTTGAAAGTAGCGACAAGCTGAGACAAAGGTCAAAGTCCAACACCGATAGCCAAAAACAACTCATAACAATATAATAAATGTGGTTCGAGAATGACTCAGAGATATAATTCTCAGCGCGTTCACAGTTCCGAAAAATAGGCATGCTTTCAAGTATAACAGTGAAAACCCAAATCTTTTACTGAAATCACCAAAATATGAGTAAATCTGAAAAACTGTGATTTTCTCCCAAAAACTTTCAACAACGGGTAAGATGTTTCATTATCAAATGGCATGAGAAAATTACATCTTTATGCATACATGTCAATGTGTATGTTAAGTCATGAATGACGCAATATCATACGTCATGAGGAAAATGCATCTCTATGCATGTATGTCAAGTGTGCATGTCGAATGCAATGCAACACAGCGATAAAACCATATGCATACTCTCAGAGTAACAATCTACTCAGTCCTCCCAGTCACTTAGTCTTTACATTCACTCAGTCATCCCAATCACTTGGCACTCGCACTCGCACTCAGTAGGTACCTGCGCACACTGTAGGTATGCAGACTCTGGAAAGGAAGATCCAGCTCAAGCACTATAATAAGCCAATCATGGCATGAATCAATAAAGCCTGATGCGGCGTGCAGCTCGATCCCATAAATATCCCTCACAAACAGGCCCTTGGCCTAACTCAGTCATCAATTTCTCTAGTCTCTCGTGCTCATAATGTAATGAAAATAACCCAAAAATGATGATATGATGTATCAATAAATAGCAGCAGAGACTAAGATATGATATGCAAATGAATGAGTATAACTGAGCATGTAACTACAATTTAAGCAAATAACTCCACAACATATATGACCTCAGTGGGTCCCACAGAATAAGCATTTAGCGTAAGCATGGTTTCTAACATGGATAACAACTCAATTACTCTAACACGTAGAAATATCATGGATAAAAACAAGATTAGGTAACTACACAGTACCACAGAAACAACACGGAGTCATAATTCACACGGTGCACGCCCACACGCCTGCCACCTAGCATGTGCATCGTCTCAACACTAAACAACAACACGTATAAGGATTCATACCCTCAACACCAAGTTTAGAAGTGTTACTTACCTCGAACAAGCCAAACCCAATACCGAACAAGCCAAACAATGCTCCAAAAATGTCATCCCGCACGTACCGACCTCCAAACGGCTCAAAACTACCCAAAAGCAACTCAAGAACATCAAATAATGTCAAACAAAACAAACCCAATCGATAAAGGTCGAATATTTAATCAAAATCCCAAAGTCAAACTCGGACCCGCACCTTAGAACCCGATAAAGCTCACAAAAACCGACAACTCATTCAATTACGAGTTTAACCATACTAGTTTCGCTCCAATCCGACTCCGTATTAATGCTCAAAACTCGAAAATTCACTTTGTGAGGTTTTAGACAAATATCCCCAATTTTTCTTTTGAAATCATCAACCAAAAGCCAAAAACGAGGATAGATTCATGAAATATAATCAAAACCGAGTTGAGAATACAAACCACAATCCATATGGTGGAAACCCTCTCAACAATCATCCAACTCCCAGTTTCCTAGCTCCAAAAATATTGAAATGAGCTTATAAAAAAAATTACCTAATAAAAACATTAAAGTGGTCGCTAAAAGTCCAAATCTGGTCGCTAAAGGTGCGCACCAGAACTTGAAGCTTGCACCAGCAATTTGTATTTCAATAAAAAGACTCTAACTCCCTCATACAAACTCGAAATTCGACGATTCTTGCTCATATGAGTCACAAATAATAATATGAACCTAATCATTTAGTCAAAACTCAATTCGGAGATCATTTGCTCAATGTGATACCAACTGCACTCGTTAAATAATTAACTCATGCTTCGCAGTAAAAACCCAATTGCGACATAATAAATTAGACCAAACATTCCATATCATTTCTATAAATCATTATCAAACTCCTAGAAGTCTCAAAATCAAATTCCGATCTCTAGAAATAAAAAATGGACCTTTGCATCATTATATGTTTATGCTCAAAACAATGCCAACTGTCACGTCCTTAGTCGTTAACTAAGTACACGTGCGACACTTGACAATTCACTCACGATCTTGCACAACTTTCTCACGTTCTTACTATGCCGAGTCAGCCTTACTACACTCAAGATCGCTAAGAGAATGGTAGAAAGAACACAAGAGAATTGTTAAAGGAAGCTTTGTGTTTGAGAGAGCTTGAATTGTTTTCTTGATGAATTACAAATGGATGGCCCCCTTTATATCCTAGTATCCTAGGGGATAAAGTGTAAATATTAATTGTTACACAAGTCCCTAATATTTACAAATAAGTACACCCTCTAGAATTTTCTACAAGCCTAGAAGATTCTAAGGACTTCCCTAGCAATTCCATAAGGATCTAGGGTCTTCCAAAGGAAATGTCCACACTTCTCTAGAATCTTCTCACAAATACTAGCCTTCCTCTTATGTAAGCTTCCACATGGCATTAATATATGCCAAATGGTGCCTACATGGCATGATGACGTAGCGAGTCATCACACTCTCCCCCACCTAATATTGCGATGACCGCGGCGCAATGTTGCTGCATAAACTCTCGAATCTTATCTTTGAATTGCCACAAGTCTTCATATCGTTCCCACGTGGCCTCCTCGGGTGATTTCCCTTTCCAATGGAAGAGGAACGTAGCGGTGGCTTTTTGCTCTTGTTTTTGCCTGACCTGATAATCTATGATAGCCTCAATCTCCTTATCATGCGAGGAGGTGATAGTCATAGGCGCTCGACTTGATTTGCCCCTACTCGGATCATCCTTATCTTCATGATATGTCTTAAGCATGCTGGCATGGAAGACGGGGTAGATCTTAAGATACGATGGCATGTCAAGCTTGTATGAGATCTTTCCTATCTTGGCAACGATCTTAAATGGCCCCTCATACTTGCGAATCAGATTCTGATGCATGCCCCGTAATGCCTTGAACTGTCTTGGGTTAAACTTCACCATGACCATGTCACCAACTCTATAGTCCGTGGGACGCCGCTTACGGTCTGCGAACTTATTCATCTTCTTAGCTGCCCTATCCAAATAGGACTTAGCAGTGTCAAGCTGCTCTTCCCATCCTTTGACCATATGATAAGCCCCCAAACTCTTTCCCTCGAACGTGACTGGTAATGAATATGGAGTTTGTGGTTGTTGGCCTGTGTCTAGCTCAAATGGTGTTCGCCCCATGGACTCACTCCGTTGCAAGTTATACGAGAATTGGGTGATGTCTACGAGCCTTGCCCAATCTTTCTGATGCACGCTTACATAATGCCTCAAGTAGCATTTTAGTAAGGCATTGACCCGTTCCGTTTGTCCATCCGTCTGTGGGTGGAAACTAGTGGAAAAGTTCAGTTCCATGCCAAGTATGTCCAATAATTATCTCCAAAAGTTTCCAGTAAACGGGGGTCTCGATCACTGATAATATGCCTTGGTAAGCCCCAATACTTCACCACGTTCTTAAATAATAGTTTCGCCTCTTCCTTGGCAGTGCAACCTGGTGAGGCGGGCATGAAGGTGGAATATTTGGAAAATCTATCCACCACCACCATAATAGTACCATAACCGTCGGACTTCAGTAGGCAAGTGATAAAGTCCATAGTCACGCTCTCCCATGGACGTTCTACAACTGGTAGTGGCTCCAAAAGTCCTCTGGGTTTTTGTTGCTCAACCTTGTCTTGTTTACAAACAAGACAAGTCTGCACATAACACTCTATGTCATCTCGCATACGTGGCCAATAGTAGACTGACTCAACCAAGGCCCTAGTGCGACGTTGTCCTGGATGACCAGACCACATTGTGTCATGACTCTCCCTTATGATTTTCCGTCTAATGTCTCCAAACTTAGGCACGTAGACCCGCCGACCTGTGGTAAGTAGTAGGCCGTCTTCGACCCAAAAATGTCTCGTATTGCCCTGGTTGGCTAACTCGATGAGTTGTTTGGCTGCTGGATCATGTTGCATGCCTTCTTTTATAGCCTCACTAATATCCCATCTCGTTGGACTGATTGTAGCAAGCTCAGCTTTCCGTCTCAAGGCATCGGCTACAACGTTACCTTTGCCCGGCGTGTACTCCAGCACATAATCAAACTCGGCCAAGAAATCCTGCCACCTAGCCTGTTTTGGTGTGAGCTTCTTCTGCGTCTGAAAGTATCTAGTAGCTACATTGTCGGTCTTGACCACGAACCTTGACCCGAGCAAATAATGTCGCCATGTACGAAGGCAATGCACGATGGTAGTCATTTCTTTCTCTTGCACCGTGTAACGCCGTTCTGTCTCATTTAACTTACGGCTCTCAAATGCTATAGGATACCTATCTTGCATCAGGACACCCCCAATGACAAAGTTTGAGGCATCTGTGTGCACCTCAAATGTATTGGCAAACTCAGGTAACGCCAAGACTGGCTCCTTTGTTATAGCTGCCTTAAGACATTCAGACGCCTTTTGACAATGCTCCGTCCAAACCCATGGTTTGTTCTTCTTTAGCAACTCAGTCAATAGTGCGGCCTTTGCTGAGTAGCCACTGATGAACCGACGATGGTAGTTAACAAGGCCAAGGAAGGATCTCAACTCAGTTACCTTTGTAGGTTCCTCCAACTCCTGGATAGCACATACATTATCCTCGTCCATGCGTAGCTCGCCATTGCTAATGACATGGCCCAAAAAGTGCACCTTTGATTGTGCGAACTCACATTTCTCCCTCTTGATGTATAGCTCGTTCTCCCGCAAGACTTGGAAAACCTTCCTTAAGTGCTCCATGTGCTCCTCCAAGGTTTTGTTGTAGATGACTATGTCGTCTAGGTAGACTACCACGAACTGATCAAGGTAGGGATGAAAAATCTTGCTCATAAGGGTGCAAAATGTGGCTGGTGCATTGGTTAAGCCGAAGGGCATCACCAACCACTCAAAGGCTCCATATCTCATCACACATGTTGTCTTCGGCTCATCCCCTTTCGCGATGCAAACTTGGTAGTAGCCCTTGCGAAGATCCACCTTGGTAAAGTACTTGGCTTACCCAAGTCTATCGAACAAGTCAACAATGAGAGGGATTGGGTACTTATTTTTCACTGTGACCTTATTAAGTGCTCGGCAGTCTATGCACAAGCACAGCGACCCATCCTTATTCTTTTGGAACAATAATGGTGCACCAAAAGGTGCCTTTGATGGGTGAATGTGACCAGCATCTAGCATCTCTTTCAATTGTTTCCTGAGCTCCTCTAGCTCGGTCGGTTCCATACGATATGGGGCAAATGCGGGTGGCTTAGCCCCTGGCTCCAACTCAATCTTGTGATCCACCTCTCGCCTTGTGGGCAAGTGCTTAGGCATCTCCTCGGGCATGACATCTTTGTTTTCCTCAAGCAACTTCTCTATGCAAGGCGGCAGTATCTCTTGAAAATTCTTGTCCTCCTCTAGACTTGCAATGGTTGCCAGGAACGTCGGCTCCCCCTTCTTGATCCCCTTAACAACCTGTATGGCTGATAGTTGTGCTTGGATATGTCTATGTGGCATAGTCATTGTAGGTACAATGCAAGATCCTTCTCGCTCCATAACCAAGAGACGTTGGAGGTAGGGGTCGATCAAAGTATGACAATGTCTAAAGAACTCTTGCCCCAGTATGATGTCAAAGATATCCATAGCGGTTACGGTAAAGTTTATCATACCTTCTCATGTTCCCAATTTGACACCAACGCCATTAGCTACCCCACTAGTATTTTGTAGCTCGGCATTCACGGTCTTGATGCGAGAGTTGGTTGGAGCAAGCTTCAATCCTAGTCTTTTTGCGGCAGCCTCAGTCACGAAATTATGAGTTGCTCCAGTATCCACCATTGCACGAGCAGGCTTGTTGTTGATGTGAGATCCACGTACTGATTGCCATTCTCGGTAGGTTGAATAGCTTGCTTTGTGACAGCACCACATAATCTGATCATACCCAACTGTGCGGTTCCTGAATTCTCTCCTTGCTGCTGCTCCTTTCATTCACGGACCATGGCACTAAGGCTCTTGAGGTCGGGACAATTCCTGAAGTCGTGTGGCCCTCCACATATATAGCATCCCTTCTTCTCGGCGTAGCCCTGACGTCCACTCGACTTTCTGGAATCTTGAGTCTTGTAGTATTGTTGGTGTGTCTCCTTGCCTTTGCCACGATCTCCCCCACCTTTGAAATTGTTAACCCTTGACTCCTTGTCTTTGCCTTTGTCGTGCTTGTCGTTCCTGAAATCCATCAATAATTCAGCCTCCACTATGGATTGGTCTATATCTGTGACTTGCCGACGTTGTAATTCTTGTTTGGCCCAATTCTGTAACCCGTCCATGAAGTGGAACAACAAGTAATTGTTGGTCAGGTTGGGAATTTGAAGCATAAGGGTAGTGAACTGCTTGACATAGTCACGTATGCTCCCTGTTTGCTTCAACTCCCTAAGCTTGCGCCTTGCCTCATACAAGACATTGTTTGGGAAGAATTGTCTCTTGAACTCAGCTTTGAACTGATCCCACGTGATAATAGTACATAGACCTTTATCCAAGTTGGCCATATTCCTTCTCCACCATAGCATGGCGGTCTCTGAGAGGTAAAACACGGCAGTGTTGATCTTGGCCTCGTCATCCCTCACTTTTCCGTGCCTGAAGTAGTTCTCCAAGTTCCAGAGGAAGTTTTCCACTTCTTGTGCATCACGAACACCTTTGAACACCGGGGGTTTGGGAGCCTCGATCTTGGCCTCCCTCGTCACCACAACATTGTTGGCTGCCTCGGTCACCCCAGCATTGACATGCTCCTCGAGTGACTCTATCTTTGCCTTCATGGTATCGATAGTACTTAAAGCCTCCATGAGTCTGCACTCTAAGGTAGTGATGGTTTGCCTTAGTTCCATCTCGGTCTGTGTACGTCCCTCCAAGTCATTTCGGATACTCTCAATCTATTCAAGAGTGTGCCCCTCAAGAACGCCAAGGGTGCCTTCCATCTTACCCAAACGTTGGCCAAAGATCTCCACGGTGTCCATCCCCGCGTTCTTCTTTATAACCCACTCTTTACCGAGCGAGACGTCCTCGGGCAGGACCTCCAATTCATCCTCGCTCGCCTCAGCGGCAGATGGTTCCTGGGATGTAAGCCCTTCGCTTGACACAACCTCGGGTGGAACCTCCTGGCACTTGTTGGTGGCATTCCTCTTTTTGTTACGGCCGCTCTTGCCAGCAGCATCCTGAATGACGTTGGCTTGTGTGTTGGTAGCGTTAATTTCTCCGTCGTTCACCATTCCCTTAGTTGCAACCTTCGCTCTGATACCACGTTGTCACGTCCTTAGTCGTTAACTAAGTACACGTGCGGCACATGACAATTCACTCACGATCTTGCACAACTTGCTCACATTCTTACTATGCCAAGTCAGCCTTACTACACTCAAGATCGCTAAGAGAATGGTAGAAAGAACACAAGAGATTTGTTAAAGGAAGCTTTGTATTTGAGAGAGCTTGAATTGTTTTCTTGATGAATTACAAATGGATGGACCCCTTTATATACTAGTCTCCTAAGGGCTAAAGTGTAAATATTAATTATTACACAAGTCCCTAATATTTACAAATAAGTGCACCCTCTAGAATTTTCTACAAGCCTAGAAGATTCTAAGGACTTCCCTAGCAATTCCATAAGGATCTAGGGTCTTCCAAAGGAAATGTCCACACTTCTCTAGAATCTTCTCACAAATACTAGCCCTCCTCTTATGTAAGCTTCCACATGGCATTAATATATACTAAATGGTGCCTACGCGGCATGATGACATGGCGAGTCATCACACAACACACCAAAAACGTTAAAACCCCATCCAAAACTCACCCGAGCCCCATAGGATCCCAACCAAATAAACCAAGTCCTAAAATATGATACGAACTTGCTCGAGTGATCAAAAAAAAAAAATAACATCAAAACTACGAATCGCAACGAATTCATGCTTTATAAAATCAAACTTTTAATTTTTCAAAAACTAACGGAAAATGTGCCTACGCACCTCGGAATAACTTCGAATTTACACACAAGTCATAAATATTGTTACGAAGCTGCTCGAACTCTCGGAATCCAAATCGGGACCCGGTATCCACAAAAATCCAATTATGGACAAATTTTGGAATTCAAAGCTTTTAAAAGTTAAATATTTTTCGGAAAATTACGCCAAATCACTTTGGGACCTCCAATTTAAAATACGGGCATACCCCTGAGTCGAAATCACCATATGAAGCTAACGGAACCATCAAAAATCCATTTCGGGGTTAAATACTCAAAAATCAAACTTGGTCAATTCTTCTAACTTAAAGTTTCCTAGTTGAGAATCATTCTTCCAAGTAAATTTTGAATCACCTGAAAAACCAAAACCGACGCTCCACACATGTCATAATACATCATACGAAGCTACTAGTGATTAAAAATAGCTGAAGGGGGTGCAAATGCTCAAAACGACCGGTCGTGTCGGTACATTTCCCTCCATTTAAACATACGTTCATCCTCGAACGTGCCAAGAGTCGTTCCAAAGCCATCAAATTGCCGCGTAACCTTACCATGAACATATCGGGGGTGATCACACGTCACCCTAATTTATATAAGCCTGACGACACAACATAACTGAAGATCTTTAATTCAACCTTAGCCCATAAACCTTGGAACCGAATTTTCAACAACCGGAATTCCTTACAAGACCTGAATCTCGCATCTACACATTGTATAAGTCTGAAAAAGATGTATCAAGTCATATCCATAACCCAAGATGTAATCACATGATACACCACATAATTAGACGCTCACATCAATAACTTTTGACATCAGTAGCTGCCAAAACACACCCGGCACCGGCAACAAACCATATATCAAACAAAACCTCACTCTAAAACCTTTGTACATTGCCGATGATGAAATAAACACGCAAAACTCGTAACCACTCATCAGATCAACAAGTCACGGAGCCCCCTATCGCCCGACAAGAACCAAAGCCAAATCCTAAGACGACTTCCAATATTATTCCTCCATACAAATTGTAATCAAATTCGATAGTACCCATTTTAGGTCCAATGACCTTATCTCATTAAACACAACCATTCTAGTGACATGCCACACCATTACAACCTAAAGCCACAAACCGTGCAATCTGTGCACCAATAAGCAACAATTCAAATGCACTCAAATGGAAAATGACTCAAATGAAAGAACCATCCTGCAAGCTCAACAAGTACCACCAAAACGCAAGGCTAAGAATCCATCACTCACAGTTGAACCAAAACACACGAATATATCACAAAGGATCATATGCATCATAACCCAACTGCAATATGTGACCCATCCAAACACCGATCCATATGAAATACCTCGAGCCCCAATGCTCAAAATCAACAATCATAGGCAATTCGACACCAAGTACACAAGTTCATGGCCATAACCATGGAGAAGCAAAAAACACAATATACCAGCCTGGAAAGACCATAACTAAGGCGCAATCAACCGTTCCACACCCCAATCACCATCTCGCTTGAATTTCGATACAAGGCCCAAACAGAACTACACCATGTGTGCATATAACCAACAAATCATAACCCCTCATAGCATGGAAGAGTAACACATAGAACATATCATATACGAGTAAAATCAATTCTAATTGAATGGCACATCCCTCAATAATAGTAGTACGGAGTCAACAAATCCGATCCGGTGTAGAATATGCATCCTTATTGGGCCTACCAATGGGTCCCAAATCAACTCTGGTCATCATCAGATAGATATGTAACCTTCTGAAAGTCCAAAATGACCTAACCACGACACATATTATCATCTGGCTAGATTTGGCCACATTTTCATAGTCCACAACCACGAAACAATCTGCTTATGAGAACTCCCACTCTCTAAATCCATAGAACACATGAATCACCACGTATGATCCCAACTACACCGCCCAAATGTGTCATACATATCTCATACACGTTCATCCCACGAGGAATGCTTCTATAATTCTTCCGTTCCACATAGCAAAATCTGAATATTAGGAGTCGATCAACCAGGCGAGTACCGTGATACCAATGAAGCATCTGTAAGTCAAAACAAAGTACACCTTCTGAAATACGCACCCTCTTAGGCATTACCAAGTAGTTATGGCATTCATCTAGTCATCTGAAATCATCTATGTTGTCTAAGAATTTAGCCCTTCCCTTCAAAACTAAACTGTGACTTTGCACACGCAAATCTCAATCCCAGACAACACACCGCATCTACCATGCCATCATATGAAAAGTACAAGAATCTCATAATCAACTCTGAGTCACAAGAAACTACATGCTCAATTATCCAAGAACCTTTCACATGATCTCATCCAGTAGAAAATCATAATACTCAACAGGATCCTCACACCGGTAGGAAATATCCGTCTCAAACCATTGTAGAAACCATCGAGAACACTTTGAAATTCATTTGCCATAACCAAGATATCATAATTGAATCCCTCTAACTCAACCAAGCCACGCAGGTGACCAAAGCAAAGCGTATTGCCAAAAAACACCCATAGAGTCCCACCTCATCATAAGAACCAAAAGAACCGATCATATCCATAACCGTGTTGATCCAACCTACTACCAAGCTGTCATATTTCTCTGAGTTCCTTCCGAATTACCCTCAAGTTAATACTTCCCCTTGCCATAACACCACGATCCTTACCCGAAGCTCACCACAAAAGATCCCAATATAAAGCCACACTGCCCTAAGGCCCATAAGCCGTTGTATTCCCTCTTGACACCCTAAAGTACAATAATCGAGACACCCGCTCTAAAGAGACCTTATGTGAACCTAAAACTATTTCCTTTACCTTCCTTATACTGATATGTAGAATCTATAGTGATACAGAAATATAGCTAGTCCTGATACCATCCGACGCAAATCTCGAATTCTAGCCATATACAAATCCGAATAAATTCTCAATTGCTATATATAAATCTTGCATCCATTAGAACCTTGTCGTGAGTCATCTACTCTGCTCAAGTCTCAATTACACCACTCAAACGGTCCAAACGACTATGCCCCCTTAGCACGACAACACCCACAGAAGCAACCCCGCCTTAATGCAACCAAGAAAATTCTACTCTATGCGCACTACATCTTCCACGAATAACAACTCATTCATTTCCTAATTCCCTTATACCCATAAGATGTAACATAACCCGTATCCAGAGATTCCTTTACTCGAGTCATCCTTGATCTCAACCTCTATAAGTCATATCTGATTCATAAGCATGCCTTAAACTGAAACTAGTACAACACATGACCATGCAATCAAATCGTCGGTAGAAGACTCCCCCACTTGGCTCAAATTCCAAAGAACAAAACACTCGTTAACTCACAATACCCATACTCTATTATTGTCATAATTCCGCACCAAAATTCAACTCAATCCTTCATAATATCATGTAACACAAACCATATAATACTTCAAATCATCTGCAAATCTCGCATTCATCCTCGTGACGGTCAAGTTAACTTTCTCAACCAATCCAACTCAATCACAACACTTATAACCCAGTGGTAGAAAAGAAGCCCTCCTCACAACATCATAAGGGTCACACATTCGTAAATTATCCCGCAGATGATAACCCACCCACTTAGCCTCAAACTGCATCTCTCTATACCCTTTCACAACCACAACTTCTACGCAATTACTTAATCTTCCTGAGTCTGAACTGATCAACAAGACATGAAAATCTACTTTGTTCCACAAATGAAATAACAAGAATGAATTGATGGTAGGCTAGAAACGCGTATTTTAGTGATAGTTTGCGCTCTAATTACTGCATTTTACTTGTGTTTGAGCTTAAATGTTAGTGTATTACACTTACTATGTGTTTTATACCTTGCAGGAAGTGATTACGAGTTAAAAAGATAATTTGAAACTAAATCGAATAATATGGAGCTTTGAAGTCTGAGTAGAAGGCCAAAGAATTAAGACGGAATCAAGAACCAAGTATGTGTAAGAAAAATAAAAGAAAAGAATGCCAAAAGGGTAGAATAAGGCTGCCACGTGAAATGGCTTTACAAATGTGTGATAGAAATAATTAAAGAATCTTAACTTGATTAACATTATGAATTTACCAACTACAACGAGGTGTTGGACGTCGTGTCCAGTGAAGTTGTTGGAAATTTTGTTGTCAGGCAATATTGTGCATCTCTTTGAACTTTTCCATTAGTGCGGCGCACAGGGAGGTGCGGCAATGCTATTGTGTTGCTGTCCATCAGAATGTGCTCTCTGAACTTCTCCACAGGCGCATTGTGTGGCGCGTCACCCCATGTGGCGCGCCTGTGCAATTATTCCAGAGTGATTGTCCTATTTCGGCTCGAAACGGTGGTTTCGTCTAGACCGACCCTACTTGGTATAGATACATGGAAAAACACTATTTTTAGTACTTTTGACATACTTTTGACCTAAGGAGGCTAAGGTGAAGTTGGAAGAACGCAAGCACAAGGATTTCATCATTCTTTCCTCACTCAAGACCCGAGTTTGGATTGAATTTATGTTTTCCTATACTTTAAATTTATTTGTGATGAATTTCTCATATCTATGGAGTAGTTCCAATTAGGGTTTAATGGATTTGGTGTATTAATGATTGTTTGTGGAGTATAACTCTAGTTTTATGTATTGAAGTATTTTTGGATGATTTAATTGTTCCATCTATATTCACTAGTTCATGTAACCGAGATAGGCATAACTTGTGACATCTTTGCATTATACTGTTGGTTGAGTTCACTAATTCTTCTTAGTAATCGAAAGAGGCTAGTTGAATCATTGACTAAACCTAGTTAGGAGAATAATTAAAGTGGTTTTCCTAAAGACCAATCCATTATGCATTCTTGCATATCTTCACGTGCTTAAAGTGGTTCATCTTGTGAGGTTAAGACTTAATCGAGAGAGAAGTTTTTTCTGAGCGTTTGAAATATTAATTGAGTGAATTAGATAGACTCTCTCGAAAATTAGAAGTAAATTATTTAGAGTTAGATCATGAAAAATTATCTTGCACCTATCCTATCAAAATCCTATTTTCTCCCACTGATAACCTTATTTGCTTATTCCTTGTTACGATTGTCATTAGACAATAACTTTATATTCTTAGCAATTTTAGTTAGACATATTATAAATCTCAATTGTTGATAATCTTAGATAGCAATCAAGCTAGAAACTATGAGAATACTGTTTGACTCCAATCCATGTGGATACGATATTATACTATACTATACTATATTTGATTAGCGAGCAGAATTTAAGTATGTGTTTTGCACTCGTCATGAATCCCTAAAAAACCTTCATAACTCAAGATTGTATGTAACATCCACAGAAATTGAGCATCCAATAGTCCTTCTCACATATCAAGCAAACTCTTCCCGTTCAAACCATCTGAACACACCCCGCAGTTACATCCTACTCATCATATAGCCATCCAACCACTCATTGAGCCAAAATTTCCACCCATAAGAACACTAACAGACATATAAGTCCAAAATCACATACTCATACGATCAAAATCACCGTGCTCAAGATACATCAAAAATCCGCCTCAACTCCTCCAGACTAGCCCATCATCAGCACACAAAAAATACATCTCGCACCTCATTCATGGAATCACAAGTCGTTGATGCACAGTTGATATCGAGCGCTCATGTACGCATACGAGTGAGTAGAAGGAATTCAAAGAAATACGCTTCAAGCTGAATCAATATCGCACGATATGGAAAAAAAATGGGAAGTTTATCCTAAATTCCCTGTAACCTCTTGAAGACAGGTATGGACATCATCACATCGATCTTCCAGACTCTACGGGACACTTGCTCATGACTCGTAGAACCTACGAACCTAGAGATTTGATACCAACTTGTCATGACCCAAAATCCAACTAGCCGTGATGGCACCTAACCCAACCCGTTAGATAAGCGAATTAGGAGCAATCTAATTCAAAAGAGATTTACTGAGAGAAATAAAGATAATATAACTGAACTTTTATACAAGGAATTTCCCAAGGACTGATAATACAAATTACGAGCTTCTAAGATTTAGAGTTTACAAAGCTGATATGAGACAAATACATCATCTGTTAAAATATAATGAACAGATTTAAAATGCTAAAGCTACCAAGAACAATAGGCAATTATGACAGGAACACATGTACATCTTCAAATCCAGCCCCCGCCTTACACAGCAACATCAACATCCAACATCTGAATGCAAGGTGCAGAAATATAGTATGAGTACAATTGACCCATGTACCCAATAAGTAACAAACCTAACCTTAGGTTGAAAGTAGCGACGATCTAGGACAAAGGTCAAAGTCCAACATCAATAGCCAATAACAGCTCATAACAATATAATAAAATTTGTTCGAGAAATGACTCAGAGATATAATGCTTAGCTCGTTCATAGTTACAGAAAATAGGCATGATTTTCAAGTAAAACAGTAAATACTATACTTGTTAATTGGGCCGGACTGGCCCATTCACAACCCAATTTGACCCGGTTCAGCCCAGGTCAGCCCGGTACTGTAGGGGGTGCGGATGGACTGGGAGGGTTGGGCGGGGAGTCCGTCTTGAATGAAAAATTTGGTAACCGGTGCACTGGAACCCGGTTACCTGTTCCAGCCCGGTTACCTGTTCCAGCCCGGTTACCGTTGGAATTTTTTATTTTTTTAATTCCGACCGTTACCAACAGTCAAAATAAAAAATGATCGTTGGGCAACGACCATGTTTTGCACTTTTAGCTATTTCGACCTATCTCCTTAGTAAAATATCCCCTTCATCCCCTAATAATTAAAAAATTACATTCTTAGCCTTTTAATAACTATAAATAGCTCCCTTCTACTTCATTTTTTTCACAACTTTCTCTTTTCTTCAACTCTAATTCTCTCTCAATTCCCTTTTGATTATTGAATTGCTTATTGCTCTCAAGTTCTCAATTAATTAGTATTTCAAGTTTATCAATTATTTACGGTAGCCACTACAATATTACAATTACCAAGTGAAGTGTGGTTACCATTTTTGTTAGGTTCAAGTTAAATCATGCCCCGTGCTTCTAGAGTGCTCACATGTTTGGGAACACTTTGAGGTGGTAGAAGAAAATGAAGAAGTTCGCAAAGTTCAGTGTAAGAACTGTGGTCTAGTCTTTAATGTTTGTCGAAAGGGGGAAGGCAATGTTGGTTTAAGGAGGCATATCAAAGGTTGTCTTGAGTGTCCTCCATCAATTCGTATTTTAAGTTGATTTGAAACAATTTATATTATTTTGAATTTCTTAGACTTATTTAAGCTTAATGTGTGCATTAGACAAGTTAATTTGAAGTATAATTATGCAATAAAAATATGAAATGAAAGTCTTTGAAGTTTGATCCTTACATATAAATAATTTTATGTAGCCACTTAATTTCAAATTTCAAATTTTATAATTCAAATTCCAAATTTAAGACTTTAAATTTTAAAGTTTAAAAGTTTAATTATGCCTTAATCCTAAGCTTTAAAAGTTTACAAACGCTTAAATACCAATAACATTGAATAAGAAAAACAAAATATACTAAAAAAAAATTAAGTAACCCGGCCCGGTCCCGTTAAGCCCGAACCTGAACGGGTCCACCAAAACCAGGAAAATCCCAGCCCACTACCAGCCCGGAACCCCAGGCCACTTATAGCTCGGAACAATAACCGGACGAGCTATTTTTTTCGTGTCCATCCTGGACCAGCCCTTCCGATTCACACCTCTAGTGAATACTCAAATCATTTACTGAAATCACTAAAATATGAGTAAATCTAAAAAACTGTGAATTTTGCCCAAAACCTTTCAACAACAGGTAAGATATTTCATTATCAAATGACATGAGGAAAATACATCACTATGCCTACATATCAATGTGTATGTGAAGTCATGAATGATACAATACCGTACGACATGAGAAAATTGCATCTCTATGCATGTATGTCGAGTGTGCATGTCAAATGCAATACAACACAGTGATAAAACCATATTCATACTCTCAGAGTATCAATTCACTTAGTCCTCCCAGTCACTCAGTCCTCATAGTCACTCGGCACTCGCACTCGGCACTCACACTCACACTCGGTAGTTAACTACGCTCACTGTAGGTGTGTAGACTCCGGAGGGGCAGTTCCATCCCAAGCTCTATAATAAGCCAATCATGACATGAATCAATAAAACATGTTACGGCGTGAGTCCGATCCCATAAATATCACTAACAAAAAGGCTCTCGGCCTCACTTTGTCGTCAATCTCTCAGTCTCTCGGGCTCACAATGTAATGAAAATCAGCCCAAAAATCATAATATGATGTATCAATATATAGCAACAGAGACTGAGATATGATATGCAAATGAATGAGTATGTAACTGCAATTTTACGCAAATAGCTCCATAGCAGATGTGACCTTAGTGGGTCCCAATAGAATAAGCATTTAGCCTAAGTATGGTTTCTAACATGGATCACAACTCAACTACTCTAACACGTAGAAAGCTCATGGATAAGAACAAGATTAAGTAACTACACAGTACCACAGAAACAACGGAGTCATAATTCACACGGTGCACGCCCACACCCCGTCACCTAGCATGTGCGTCACCTCAACACTAAACACATAACACGTATATTCGGGGTTCATACCCTCAGCACCAAGTTTAGAAGTGTTACTTGTCTCGAACCAGAAAATCCAATACCGAGCAAGCCAAATGATGCTCCAAAAAAGTCATCTCGCGCGTACTGACCACCGAACGGCTCAAAACTAACCAAAAGTAACTCAAAAACATCAAATAATGCCAAATAGAACAAACCCAATTAATAAAGGTCGAATCTTTAATCAAAATCCCAAATTCAACAAAAAAGTCAAACCCGAACCTGCACCTTGAAACCCGAAAAAACTCACAAAATCCGACAACATTCAATCACAAGTCCAACCATACTAGTTTCACTCAAGTCCGACTCCGAATCTATGCGCAAAACTTGAAAGATCACTTTATGAAATTCTAGGAAAAACTCCCCAATTTCTCTTTTGAAATCATCAACCAAATGCCAAAAATGAGGATACATTCATGAAATATAATCAAAACCGGTAGAGAACACTTACCCTAATCCATATGGTGGTAATCCTCTTAAAAATATCTCAAATACGAGTTCTCTAACTCCAAAAATGTTGAAATGAGCTTATAAAAAAACTGCCCAATAGAAACACTAAAGTAGATGCTAAAAGTCCAAATCTAGTCGCTAAAGGTGCGCACCAGAACTTGAAGCTTGGAGCGGAAATTTGTATTTCACTAAAAAGATTCTAACTCCCTCATACGAACTCGAAATTCGACGATTCTTGCTCATATGAGTCACAAATAATAATACGAACTTAATCGTTAAGTCGAAACTCAATTCGGAGCACATTTTCTCAATGTGATACTGATCATTCCTATAAATCATTATCAAACTCCTGGAAGTCTCGAAATCGAATTCCGATCTCTAGAACTAAAAAATAGACCTTCGGATCACTATATGTTTATGCTCAGAACAATGACAACACACCAAACACGATAAAAACCCATCCAATACTCACCCAAACCCCACGGGATCCCAACCAAATATACCAACAAGCCCTAAAATATGATACGAACTTGCTCGAGCGATCAAAACACAAAAATAACATCAAAACTACGATCGTAACGAATTCAAGCTTTATAAAATCAAAACTTTTATTTTTTTAAAAACTAACAGAAAACGTACCTACGCACCTCGGAATAACTTCGAATTTTGCACAAAAATCATAAAGATTGTTACGAAGCTGCTCGAACTCTCAGAATCCAAATCGGGACCTAGTATCCACAAAAATCCAATCATGGCCAAATTTTGAATTTGAAAGCTTTTCAAAGTTAAAATTTTTCGGAAAATTATGCCAAATCACTTAGGGACCTCCAATTTAAAACCTGGGCATACGCGCGAGTCCAAAATCACCATATGGAGTTAACGGAACCATCAAAAATCTATTCTGGTGTTAAATACTCAAAAGTCAAACTTGGTCAACTCTTTTAACTTAAAGTTTCCTTGTTGAGAATCATTCTTCCAAGTAAATTATGAGTCACCTAAAAAACTAAAACCGACGCTTCATACAGGTTATAATATATCATACGAAGCTACTCGGGACTACAAATAGCTGAACGAATCTCAAAACAACCGGTCGGGTTGTTGCAGAATTCCAACTTAAAATATTTCAGTTTGGGGGTTTTTAGCAAAGGTACAAGTACTATTACCCAAAAGGGTAAAAATCAAACCAAAAACTGTGGATTGCGTTTTTATTGGATATGCTACAAACAGTGAAGCATGTCGATTTTTTGTTCATAAATCTGATAATCCCTAAATTCATGTTAATATGATAATTAAATCAGATAATGCTGAATTCTTTGAAAATATTTATCCGTATAAAACTGAATGCGAGTCGCCAAGTGAAAGATCTAAATTACTACGGGAAGAACCAAAGGAAAATACTCCAAGGGAAGAGGATCCAAGGTGTAGCAAACGTCAAAGAACATCTACTTCCTTTTGGCCAGATTTCGTGACATTCTTGCTTGAAAATTAGCCTCAAATTTTCAAAGCAGCTATGTCATCTTCTGATTCGGCATTTTGGAAAGAGGCAGTAAATAGTGAGATTCAATCAATTTTGGATAACTATACATGGAAATTGGTTATATTCCTCTAGGAAATAAGCCTTTAGCTTCGAAATAGATCTTTAAGAGGAAGATGAAAGCTTATGGCACTATAGACAAATATAATGCAAGACTTGTTGTCAAAAAGTTATAGTCAAAAGGAAGGCCTTGATTACTTTGACACTTACATGCCAATAACAAGGATCGCATCTATTAGGGTGTTAGGCAATGGCGGTCGTGTATGGTCTTGAAATCCATCAAATGAATGTTAAAACAGCTTTCTTAAATGGAGAGTTAGAGGAAAATATTTATGTAGAACAGCCTGAGGGTTTTGTGATTTATGGTTAAAAAAAAAAAGAAAGTGTGCAAACTTTTTAAGTCGCTTTATGGACTTAAACAAGCACCCAAACAATGGGCGTGCTAAATTTGACCAAACAATATTGGCAAATAGTTTTAAAATCAACGAGTGTGTTAAATGTGTTTACATTAAAAATACTCCAGGTCCTGAAGTCATTGTTTATTTATATGTTGATGACATGTCGATAATGAACAAAGGTATGGCAGATATAAATGCTACTAGCGCATGCTAGCTAGAAAATTCGACATGAAAGAGTTGCTGATGTGATCTTAGGAATAAGAATTCACAATAGTCCACAAGGTCTTATCACAATCTTACTACATTGAAAAAGTACTTGACAAGTTCAAGTATTTGGATTTCAATATTGCAAAGACTCCAATGGACATGAGTTATGCACTTCAAAAGAATTAAAGTCAAAGTGACTCATAACTGGACTATGCAAGAGTATTGGGAAGTTTGATGTATATCATGAATTGTATGCAACCAGATATCGCATGTGCTATTAGCAAACTAAGTCGGTTTACAAGTAATCCCAATCAAATACATTGGATGACAATGAAACGAATTTTGGGTTATCTGAAATATACCCAAGACTATGCTCTGCATTATAACAAATATCCCTATGTGATTGAGGAATACAATGATGCAAATTGGATCACTAGATCATCTGAAGTTAAATCCACGAGTAGATAATGTTTTTACAATTGGGGGTGGATCAGTGTCTTGGAAATCATCAAAATAAACGTGCATCACCGTTCTACAATGGAATCTGAATTTATAGCTTTAGACAAGGACGGTAAAGAAGCTGAACAGCTCCAAAATTTCTTAGAAGATATTCTATTTTGGCCCAAACCTTTGGCACCTATATATATACATTGTGATAGTCAAGCGGCAATAGGCAAGGCAGGGAGCGATATGTATAACAAAAAATCTCATCATATACGACGGAGACTCAATACCATTATACAACTACTCTTTATTGGCGTTATCACGATTGACTACTTGAAATCAAGAGATAACGTGTCGGATCCACTTACAAAAGGTCTATCTAGAGAGGTAGTTGAAAGATCATCAAAGGGAATGGGGTTAAGGCCTAGGACAAGTCATCATGGCGGTAATTCTACCTAGCAGACTGGGGATCCCAAGAGCTAGGTTCAAAGAGATCATACAAAGTTATGAATGAAGGTTCAACATTGTCAAATAACTCAACCCATTCTCGTGATGAAGACAATGTTCGCTTTTTGATGAGCCAATAAAATTTTAAGTTTTTTAATGATTTGTTAAGTGTGCCAGGAAATGACAAGATAGTGTGTCTATAGGACTACACGTTTAGAAATCACCTATGTGGGTGTGAAGCGTAAGCCGATTCAAGAGGAATGAAAGTAAAGGCCTATTCCCTAAGCACTCATGAAACCATGTGGTGTTCATGGTTGAAACGAACACAACCATGAGTATCATAGATAGTTAAGAGTTGATTGTTTTACTTATATTTTCTAGGTATACAACAAATCTGAACGGTTCAAAGATATCAAATCTACCGATTGACCGAGTATATCCGATATAAGTAAACTACAGAAAGTTCAAAGAGAAACCTACTTATCCAGATGCAATTAATCCTTGCTTGTAAATCACACTCGTCTGTGCATTTCTTTATTATACCCATTCCCCATTTATGTGAGGGATTGTTGGAATTGGAAATTGGTGAATGGTAAATGGAGGGAAGGAATGTGAAGGAAAAGTGAGTTGTTCCCTTATATTTTGGAAAGAACAATTAACCCTCATTGATAGTGGAAAGGAAAGGGAATGTGCTTATATTAAGAAAGCACTTCTCTTGGTATTAAATGAGTTAGAAAGAAGGTAAGCCTCGCGCCGTCGTTGTCGTCACTCTCTCGGCTTCGGATTCGGATTCGGTCGAAGATCGATTGATTGATTAATCTTTTTGGACAAAAAAATTTTCAGTTAATTAATTAAATTAATTATTGAAAAGTCAACCTGGAATAACCCAGGACCCGCACGCGACGCAACCATGTCCATCTTTTTTCCCGAATTATTTTAAATTCTTTTCTCGTAATATTTTAAAAGTTCCCGCATGTTCCGACATCCATGGTTGTTTCTGAAATGTTGCAAATTTTCATAAATAGTGCCAGAAAATGGCTATAAATTCACCTTGATCCCAGAATTTTTTCTTACGAAATTTTTTGAACTTCATCTTCTTCTCCTGCACAAATAAATTCCACTGTCATTTATAGCCATTAAGTGGTTCGCAGTTCACCAGCATTTTAGGTGTCGATACTTTGGTGAGTTAAATCGTTCTATCTTGGGAGGATAATATTCCAACACCTCGGGTATTTGGGGGGAAATAATTTCCTTAAGAACACATTGTGCATTCAGTGGGCTCGATCTGACTTCGAAATTTATTTTCAAATTCTGTTTTGATTATTTTGAGATTCCGATTTACTTCTGATTTTCTGTTTCTATTTTCTGTTACAGAAAATATACTGTTACGTAATATTATAGTCAATACAGATTGATAACATTTCAAACACCAACGTTCAATATTTTAAATATTAGAATGAGAATAATATTTGATCCATGTATATGAGTTTAGCCCAAGCCTCAAACCTAATATCTAAAGGGAGAAGCATTTTGATTGTTGCATTAGTTGACTCTCACTTGAACTATTAGCATTTTAAAAAAACAATAGCACTTGCGATAGGCGGATATAGGGTTCTCAATATGTAGGAGCTCTTTTAATTAGAATAGAAATTGAAAATACTCCTTTCCAAAGTTCTGACCATCAAAGACGCGGACACTTCATTTTGTTGCAAGTATTAAGACAGTTCTTTATTTCTTTATAATTAAGAAAAACAATCCCTTTTTCAGTTACCAAAAAGAAGAAAAAAAACACAATCCCGCCTTTAAAACACAATCGAAAAGTACTAAATGTAGTGGTTGTCGATTATAAAAGGCATTTTAACTTGATTAACAAAGATTCACCCTCTTTTATGAATTCTTTCTGCCAAAAGCACTGTCAAACACCAATAATATATTTGTTGTTGTATTATCTTTGTTGTTTAGAAAGAAATACCCAGAAGGTCTGAGAATCTAAAAGTGTAAAAATTACACTTGCCGCCTTATTTGGTCTACTAACTTTTTAATTTTTTTTAACTTGTATTCATTTTTTAAACAACTTCGGACCTTTTGCTCATCTCTTCTTCTTCTTCTTCGGGTGAAAGTGATTTTATATGATGTTTGTGAACATATTTTAAGGCAGATTATGATATTTTATAGTGGTGAGCTGTTGTGACGCTTTATTTTTTACTGTTGCTTAGGGTTTCTTCTTCTTCTTCTTTTTCTTAATTGCAAAATAGGTTCGTTAGATTTATTGTTGTTTTGACAAATTGATGATTGAGGTTTGTTCTTGATGATATTTTGAGGTTATGTTTCAAATTTGAGCTCATTTGGAGCTGATTTAGGTATTAAATCGTATATTGGGTTGTTAAAATTTGAAGAACAAATTTCTGTTTCTGACCTATCTGGCATAAAGTGCATGAAAACGTTGGTTGCACTTCAGACCTTTTGGCCTTAAGTGCATCTGAAGTGTAATTTTTCACTTCAGACTTATTGGCCTTAAGTGCATGAAACCATTGGTTACACTTCAAACCTATTTGGACTTAAGTGCATCTGAAATGTAATTTTTCACTTCAGACTTATTGGCCTTAAGTGCATGAAACCATTGGTTACACTTCAAACCTATTTGGACTTAAGTGCATCTGAAATGTAATTTTTCACTTCAGACTTATTGGCCTTAAGTGCATGAAACCATTGGTTACACTTCAAACCTATTTGGACTTAAGTGCATCTGAAATGTAATTTTTCACTTCAGACTTATTGGCCTTAAGTGCATGAAACCATTGGTTACACTTCAAACCTATTTGGACTTAAGTGCATCTGAAATGTAATTTTTCACTTCAGACTTATTGGCCTTAAGTGCATGAAACCATTGGTTACACTTCAAACCTATTTGGACTTAAGTGCATCTGAAATGCAATTTTTCACTTCAGACTTATTGGCCTTAAATGCAGGAAAATATTTGTTGCACTTCAGACCTTTTCGCCTTAAGTGCATCTGAAGTGCAATTTTTCACTTTAGACTTATTGGCCTTAAGTGCATGAATCATTGGTTGCACTTCAGATCTATTTGGCCTTAAATGCACCTGAAGTGCAATTTTTTCAAATCAGACTAATTTTTTTTTAACTTCAGACCCGATAAGTCTAAAGTTGATCGTAAAGTGGTTAGACTTGTAATTTTTTTTGTAAAGTGGATATAATGTGACCCCAGAATCGGATATAGATGCAAAGGCCCTCTAAAAGTTTGGTTAAAAAATATCATATGAGCACAACTTCATCTAGTAGACAGAGCTAGTATATAGGTGCAGCCCATATCACTTAGGCAGTTCATCAGTTCCTGATAAGATACAGGCTCAGAGATTCAGCCCATTATGAAGCAACGCCTCTAGTTGTCAATTGGGCCCTAGACAAGTGAATAATCATAAGGCTTGTTACTATGAAATCTTTTCGAACTCTATTAGCAAAAATGACATTGTATAGCCGCTGTAAAAATGATAGCGGAAAAAATATATAACATATATACACACACATACATACATTCTATATGTTATATATAAAAAATTATACAAATTTTATACACTTTTTAGGCTACCAGATGCGAATAGTTTCTGGCGCGGGCTAAAAGTAATAATATCTCATTCTATTATGTAAATCAAATCCAATAAAGAGAAAGTAAAAGAAGAGCAAAAGCTGCTCGTCCAGAGTCAAGTATTTGGCATGAATTACCCAAAAGTACCTGGCGTACATTTTTTTCTATATTTCTATCGGAAATAAAGAAAAATATTGAATGCAATTCTTAATTTAAAGAGGTTATTAATGTTTTTGTTTCTATTGAATTGGTGTTTTTGTTCGGGCAACTGCATCCTGAAAAAACTAGGGAAAAGAGCGAAAACATGAGAGAAGTAGGAGCATTTTCATCTTCTATTGAAATAGAATTAAGTTGTAAACATACTTTGTGGTGTTACCTTTTGTACATAGTAAATTTTCATAACGTCAAGTAGTTAGATTCTTTGTGTTTATTAATAATTATTCTGAAAGAAAAAAGAAAGTTGGCGGTTTGTAAATGATTTAAATTGAGTCTGTTTTAAGTTTTTATACATCCTTGACACTATATATATCATCTGTCAGTACCATAAGTCCTATTCGTAAATTTTGTTAAGGGTTTTCTTTAGAGAGTGTGAATAAGAAATGAAAGAGGTACATTTTGAGTTGTTGATACCAAATTGTAGGTATCGACCAATGGAACAGTAACGAATTGGAAGAAAGGCATTTAGGAGGAAGAAGGAAGAAGAAGAGAAGAGAAGAGGAAATGGGAAATTTTGAGCTTTTCTTAATATTCAATAATGTCTTTTCCAATTACATTTCTCGTGTTTATCTGTACTACATTAAAAGTGGGAAGCCTTCCAGCCAAAAGTTAAATTACTTTTTTACCCTTTTAAAAGTTTAACTACCCTACTTATTTTACAAAAATTATAGTTTTTAAATAGAAATAAGGACAAAATTATTTTGAAGAGTTGTGAACGTTAAAATGTTGGACATTAACAGCGAAAAGTCTTGTTTAACCGTGCTTTTTCATGCACTCATTTACAATGAAAAAAAATCAAGTGCAAACCTCCTATATATAAATCTCATCCTTCTAAATAATTTAAATACCCAACTTATACAAAAAAATAAATAAATTAAAAAAACTAAATTTAATTGAAGGGATGCAACCCATCATATTAATTAGTTATGTATACTCACTTAACGGTTCCCATTATTTTACAACCATTGCTTCGTTTCAAAAATCTTACTTTATTGCATGCCTATTCACTTTGATTTTCTTTTTGTAGATTAGATTATCTTGAAACCAATAGTCCTTCTTATTGAGGAGACATAGTGAGGAAATAAAGTAAGAAATCTATTCAAATATGAAATTATTTGGCAGACTACAAAATCAAATTTTTTTCATTCTTAATACTAGAAGAGATATGATCATATTTACCTCATTATCTTTCTTGATTTTGTTATAGAATACTTGATTTAAATACTTTTTGATGTTTAAGAATTCAGGTATTTTATTTACACGACTTATTTATTTTGAAAGGTAAAAGAAACATCTTGACACAAAAAAACAAAAGAAATATATTTCTAAAAGGATGCCTAACCACATAATATTCGACAACTATAAACAAAAGCAAACACTTCTATCTCTAAATATTATTTTAATATTAGTTATTATAAAATTTAGAACTTCACAAACTAAAATATTTAAAAAAATCTAAACACTCTTCTAGAAAATCTAAATCCTCGATTTATAGAAAAGTTAAATAAAGAAATCAAATTTATTTGAAGGACGTTACCCTTCAAATTAATTACTAATGTCATAATAGTTTCTCACCTAGAGTTCCCTTTTCTTTTCTTTTTTTATTTTCTTTTTTTATAAATTTGTTTTCAATCGCTGCAGCCTTTTTAAATAAGAATCGAGAAATTGTTGGCTGGCTTTTTAAAATGAGAACAAAGGGTTGTCATGCTAAGTATATAAAAAGATGATCACCAAGCATATATAGTATCATAGAGTTCAATGGTAAAGGTAAAGTATATGAAATTATTTTCTTGCCATTAGTTTGGATATGAAATAACTCATTTTCCTCGACAAAGGCGATACTACGTTAGATTATACTTATTCTTGCTGCAGAAAAAATTTCTTATGTTTTTCTACAAATAATTGCTAATTAAACAACGATAACATAATTAATGTGTAAAGCATTTAGAATGGTTACAACCTACACATATATTGGGAAGGAGATATGAATCTTATATTACACTTTGGATCTTAGTATTTAAGTCAAAATAAAGCATATTAAATGGAATCTATAAGCAATATCTATTTCTTTTCTTTAAAGTTCTATCCTTCAACTGTTGGTTTGGAAGAACTGCTGATTTATTGCTTCCAAAACGTAAAAAAAAGTAACAAGGATAAAGGAAATAACTTGAATTTCTTAGCATTTTAATTTATTTTTTTTAGAAAAAACGTGGTGATGTACCATCTTGTATTAGAAAGATGGAAACATAATGGGTTTTAATGAATAGAGGAAGATCCCAATTTATTTGTGTTTCATGGCTTTATTATTATTTAAGATTCAAGCATAGCAACATTCATGATATTAGCACTTACGTTATTCTTTACGATAAAAGTTGCAATTAAAAAGAGTCTTGTTATTGGTAATTAGGAAGAGTGACGAGATGAAAAATATAACCTCGTTGGGATCTTTATAATTAGAAAAATTTTGAAAAAAAAAATTACAAAAAAAACATGTCAATTTTCATTCTTGCTATCAAATTCCTGAACTTTTTTCTTTTTAATATTTTCTTGCTAGCTGAAACATAGCATTCTGTATTAAAGAGTTTTTGTACCATTTTGACTATGTTCCTTCTTCTTAAATTCTTTAGTATAGTAACAAATAACTATTTTAGTACATTCAAATTTCATAAGGCTCTAATATCACCATTGTATTTGGCAGCATTTTTGTTAAAAACTCGATCCTTGATTTTGGTTCTATCATGTTATTTTATTAACAAACGTTATTATTGTGTGCATCCGTGCCTCATCATACATTAATGTGAAACTTTCATGCTCTAGATAGAGATTAATAAGGAGTTTACAGATCTTTGATGTGTGACAATAAAGATGCATGTGTGACAATTAATGTGATTAAGGAATATTCATATCATGTGATATACTTATAGTGTGGATTAGGGGTGTACAAAGGAAACCGATAAACCGCACCAAAATGATAATTCGAGTCAAACTGAGAAAAAAAATCTGACTATAGTTTGGTTTGATTTGGTTTGGTGTTGGAAAAAATATCCGACCATAATTGGTTTGGTTTGGTTTTAACTAAAGAAAGTCAAACAGAAACCAAACCAACCCGCCATTACATATATAGAAATTTTAGATATATTTAATATATAAATATACTTATTGTGATGTAATTTATAAATATTTCTTGAAATTTTTCATAATTTTATCTTTTAAAGTATTATTTCAAAGTTGGGCTTATAATTTTTGAATGTTCCAATAAGTTCTATACCCATTAATATCAGTAAATTAAATAATGCTAACAAAAGCCCAAATCAAAATCAAATCAATACTAATGCTAACAAAAGACATCAATTCAATACTACGAACCAAAATGTATTGAATATCTATTTTTTGTTTTGCAATAATTTAGATAAAGATGCATAACCTACTTTTACTTTTTCGTTAGCGTTTAGTCATGTAATTAATACTCCCTTATTAGTCTACTTATTTTAGCATGACTTAATACTTTAAAATTATGTTTATTTTTATTATGGCTTTTTAATCAGCAATATTTATATTACAGAATTTATTGTCTTTATAGTTGAATATTTTAGGATAATGCCATGACACATCTCATATTTTCTTGAAAAATACTTTATATAGTTGTATATTACTAGGATTAAAGAAATATTTTGAGCACAAGTTATATGTTTTGTTCTACGAAGTTCACCGGAAAAAACCCGAATAACAGTAAAACCTGAGATTGAGAAATTCGAGTTTTATTGGTTTGGTTTGGTCTGGTCTTTAGATTTAATAACCCGACACAATTAGTTGGGTTTGGTAATTGTAAAATTCGAACCAATCCGACCTTTGTACACCCCTGGTATGGATGTTGTATTAATAGTCTTGGTCATGACATAGCAACGGAAACGGATGGAAGGTACATAATAAAGAACATTATTTATAATAAAGTTTGAGATACGCTTCATTACATGTTTGTACCTCATAAAATAAATAAAATATATCACATGTATATATCTAATTAAACTGTGATATTTATTCATCTTCAAAGGTTCAGATGATATCCAAGGGATATTGACCTCGGCCAACAAGTCATCGTACGATAATCCACATTGATAATAGAAACATGTACTTTATTCTTTGATGTATATTTATGGAGTAATATTTTTATTTTAATAATATTGATTGTAGTTTATAAACTCGTGCATTATATGATTCGGTATACACGTGTAACGCACGTGCCGAGAAACTAGTATAGCTAATACAAGGAATTCAAATAAAATGCAAAAGGAATCCAAACTAGCTGAAATCGATCCTAACTAACTTTCCCGCCACTTTCTCATTTGAATTTTCAGCATCACATTTGCATGCTAAGCCAGTTGCTCGTCCACTTGGCATCCTAGCTGGTCTCTGAGTTGGCAGTGACTGGATTATGTATATCAATTCCCCCTCGATGAACAACACCCTTGTCCTCAAGGGTGAACTCTAAAAATCTGATGCGCAAATCTGAAGCTAACTCCCAAGTAGCTTGTGTTGCATCCAAGTCAGTCCATTTGATCAAACATTGAGCTACAGCCTTATTACCCTTTTTTGATGAGTCTCCTTGCCAACACTTCCTCAGGAGAGGGGCACAGGGGACTAGCTAAGTCCAAGACAGGAAGATGAAAAATAGTAGAGGCTAAGGAGTAACAGAATTTGAGCTGAGAAATGTGAAATGTAGGATGAAGTTGAACTTCAGGAGGAAAGAGAATTTTTAAGCAACAACACCCACCTTTTCAACTATAGGATATGGACCAAAATACTTGGAGTTCAATTTGTGATAAAGGGAAAGAGAGAGAGTGGATTGTCTATAGGGTTGAAGTTTAACAAATACCCAGTCTCTCACCTGAAAGACACGATCAGAGTTGTCACTATTAGCCTGGGCTTGCATTCTTTGCTGAGCTCTGACCAGATGAAATTTAGCTAGTTGAAGTTTAAAGTCCCTGACCAACAGAATATCTTCAACAGACTCTAAGGAGGAATCACCATGAAGGTATGAAAGGTTTATAGGAGGAGGATACCCATAAAAAAGTTCAAAAGAAGTGGTTTTAATGGCAGAGTGAGCGCTGGAATTGGCTGGAATTGTACCACCATTCAGCTAGGGCCAAGAATGAACACCAATCAGCAGGGGAGTCATTACAAAAACATCTCAAATAGGTTTCCAAATATTTATTGAGCACCTTACTTTGACCATCCGTTTGCGGGTGATAATCTACAGATGTTTGAATTGTAACACCTTGAACTGATAAGAATTCCTTCCAAAAGGAGCTTATGAATATAGGATCTCTGTCACTTGTGATAGAAGCTGAAAAACCATGAAGCTTAAAGATGGAATCCATGAACAAAATAGCAACAGAGTGAGCAGTATAGGGGTGAGCAAGAGCAATAAAGTGTCCATATTTAGTAAGCCTATCAATGATGACCCAAATGACAGTTTTGCCTTTAGATATAGGCAAACCTTCTATGAAATCCATATTGATATACGTCCAAGGTGTAACAGGTACAGGCAAAGGCTGTAAAAGTCCTGGATAGGCAAAGGTATCATATTTGTTCCTTTGGCAAATATCACAATTATGAATGAAGTCCAATATGTCCTTTCTTATCCCTTTCCAATAGAAGTAAGCTAACACCTTCCTCTTAGTAGCATCAATCCCAGAATGGCCTCCAGTAGAAGTAGAATTCCACAAAGTTAAGATTTTCTTTCGCAAGATATCATCCTTCCCTACTACAAGTTTGCCCTTTCTTCTTAGCTGATCATTGAGCCAAATAAAGTGTTTATGAGGAGTCTGCACTAGAGATGCAATGAGAGTTTGAAGTTCAGGATCATGCTTCCAGCTATCTGAAATAGCTTGCCATAAATCAACCTGCACAGAAGAAACCATTAGGGTCATCAACTCAACACCATCAACCCTGGAGAGTGAATCTGCAACAGTATTTTCCTTCCCTTTTTTGTATTGAATTTCAAAATCAAAAGGGAGAAACTTAGCTAGCCATCTAAGTTGTGAATCAGTGTGTAGTTTTTGCTCTAATAGACACTTCAAAGCCCTTTGGTAAGTCTTCACAACAAAGTGTTGGCCAAGTGTTGGCCAAGTAAATAGTGAGACCATTTAGTGACAACAAAGACAAGGGCAAGTAATTCCCTCTCATAGAAAAATAAAGAAGCATGTCGAGGAGCCAATCCCTTACTAATAAAGTCTATAGGATGGCCAAGATGCATCAAAACAGCACCAATGCCAATGCCACTAGCATCAGTTTCTACCAAAAAAGGGAGAGAGTAATCAGGCAATGCAAAGGACTGGTGCAGTAGTAAGGGCACTTCGGTGCATCAAAAGCTTGGGCAGCATATTTAAACCACTTGAAACTATCTTTCTTCAGAAGCTCAGTTAATGGTCGACTAATAAGACCATACCCCTTAATGAATTTTCTGTAATATCCTGCAAGCCCAAGGAAACCCCTTAGTTGTTTGATGGTTGTGGGAGTAGGCCATTGTTGGACAACATTGATCTTCTTAGGATCTGTAGAAACTCCTTCACAAGAAATGAAATGTCCCAGATACTCCACGTGGGAGACTCCAAATACACACTTAGAATGTTTGGCTAGAAGAGTGTTGGTGATCATAACATCAAAAACTTGTTGTAGATGAAAAACATGTGCTGGCAAGCTCTTGCTATATATGAGGATGACATCAAATAAGACTAGGAAAAATTTCCTCAAAAATGACTGGAATAAATGATTCATGAGACACTGGAAAGTAGATGGAGCATTGGTCAAGCCAAAGGGCATAACCAAATACTCATAATGACCAAAGTGAGTTTTAAAGGATGTCTGTTGGATCCATTCTGATTTGATGGTAACCTGATCGAAGATCAATTTTAAAAAATACCACTGCCCCTGCTAACTCATCCAATAGATTATCTATAATAGGAATAGGAAATTTATCCTTCACAATGCACTGATTCAGTTCTCTATAATCCACACATAGTTACCATGTTCCATCTTTTTCCCCACTAATACCACTGGAGATGCAAAAGCACTGTTGCTATATTGGATCACACCCTGCTGCAACATGTTAATGGGTCGTGACGGCGCATGTCGTGGAACCAGGCAAGACACCCATTTTATCTAACTAAATACAAATTCCCATAAAATGCCCTTTTTAACAAATTCTGAAATCAATAATAAAATAATAAATCCAGTATTTTGGGAAAACCAGTTTATAAAATTCAAAATACAAAATCCTACAATTCTTGGATCCAGTGTCACATAGTCATGAGCTGATAATACTAAATAAAATCAAAAGAAATGACTAACATAGTCTGAAAATAATTGCGACGGTAGAAAAGGAAAGAGAAGACGAGACCACGGTCGCCAGCTGCTACCTCGTCAACTCTGATGAACTAATGTGCTCCCTGACCCGATCTGAACTCCTCTGTACCTGGATCTGCACACAAGGTGCAGGGGGTAACGTGAGTACACCAACTCAGTAGTAACGAAACCAAACTACGGGTTGAGAGGTAGTGACAGACTAAACCTCCGACAATTTAACAACAGTATATAAATTGGACATGACAGTAATATATCAGGAAATAAATACGATGTATCAAGATATGTCTGTAACCCTGCATACTAGCATGAATGCATATAGAATCATGAATTATGTGTACTCATTAATCAAGCTCTCATAAGGTGGTCCACTCAGTACTAGAATATGGCCTTTAGGCCCAGGGAAGTCCATCCCGGATATTACATAAACACAAGTGACACAGTCACTAAGTACTGAGGAAAAAGGCTGATCCAGCCCCCACGGAGAATTATCCGGAACATAATAACCACGGAGAAATCCATCTCCGGAACATAACAACCACAGAAAAATCCATCTCCGGAATATCTGTGCGCTCACTGGGGATGTATAGACTCCGGAGGGGCTCCTTCCAGCCCAAGCGCTACATCAAGCCAACGAAGGCATGATTTCAGGATCGATGCGGTGTGCAGTCCGACCTCATAACTGTCTCAAAATCATGCCTCAAGCCTCACTCAGTCAGTGCCTTCCAGTCTCACTTAGAATTCTCTAACATATGCAATGCAGCCCAAACCAATGATAATATAAAATAAACTAGCAACTTACGAGACTGAGGCATGAAACATATACTATAACAGGACTGAGTACATGTGTGACAACCCAAAGGGTCATCACCTATGTTATTACCCATCCCGTACTTCTGAAGCCTTGAAAACCTCAGTTGTATTTGCCTCAATTTGTGTGCATAGTCCGGGCGCGTAGCCGGACAGCTTAAATATGAAATTCTGTGAAAAATGCTAAGATTTGATATTAAAAAATAAATTTGACTTCGGTCAATATTTTTAGGTAAACGGACCCGGACCCATAATTTGACGGTCCCGGAGGGTCCGTAGGAAAATATGGAACTTGGACGTATGCCCAGAATCGAATTCCGAGGTCCCAAGCCCGAGAAATAAATTTTTGAGTAAAATTGTTTTCTGAAAATATTTAAGGAAGTTGAAAATGAAATATGATTAGAAAGTAATGGTATAGGGCCCGTATTTTGGTTCTGGCGCCCGGTATAGGTCTTATATATGGTTTAAGCACTTTCTGTAAAGTTTGGTTGAAATCGGATTTCGTTTGACGTGTTTCGGACTTAAAATGGGAAATTTGATGTTTGTATGAAATTTGATGGAATTCATGAATATTGAGGTTTAATTCTATGTGTATGATGTTTTTTTTGGTGATTTGATCACATGGGCAAGTTCGTAGGAGCTTGTGTGTGCGGAGCATTTCATCGCAGGCGCGAGACCGCAGACGCGAGACCGCAGGTGCAGTCCCAGACCCCCCCCCCAGCCCAATTTCGCAGGCGCGAGGCCCTCCTCACAAGCGCGAGACCGCAGGTGCGGTCCCAAACATCGCAGGTGCGATCACTGTTCAGGCAGTGAGTTTAAGTACGGGTTTTAAACCAATTTCCCTCATTTCTCACCTTCTTCCTTAGGCGAATTCCACCATTTTTAAGAGCTTTCGACCAGGTCTTGTGAGGTAAGTAAATTCCACCCATAAATTTGTTTCATGCATGTATCTTAGCCTAATTAACTACACAAATGAGTGCAAAAATTCAAGAAAATGGGTAGTAACCTAGAACTTGTGATCACTTTAGAATTTTCTGCGAATTGGCCATGAAATCAAGTAAAAATCGTATATTTATGATCCTTAGGCTTTGGGTGAGTGTTCCCTTCGAGAATTGCAAGAATCCGAGCGAGCGGGCCCGGAGTTGAATTTTGATAAATTTGAAAGACTGCTAGGAAATGGATAATTAGGCCATGTAATTGAATCTTTGAATCCTTATCTATATACTTANGTGGTAATTTCCATGCTTAGTTGATGATTTCTATATGTTGTGAAGAATATGTGAAGGGAATTGTATTCTGTAAACTCTGTTGGAGCATTGGCTCAAATTGTATAATGAATAATGAAGAAATATGAGATATTACGTCTTTGGAGCATTAGCTCAAATTATGAAATGAATAATGAAGAAATATGAGATATTACATCCTTTGGACCATTGGCTCAAGTGATAGAATAAGCCATGGAAATGAAAGTGAAAGAAAGAGAAAGAGTTATTGAAATATACCCTTGTCGGGATTTAATTGTGCAGTTGATGTCCCCTTGCCGGGATTTAATTGTGTAATTGAAATATACCTTTGTCGGGATTTAATTGTGCAGTTGATGTTCCCTTCCCGGGATTTAATTGTGTAATTGATGATTACCCTTGCCGGGATTTAATTGTGTAATTGATGATTACCCTTGCCGGGATTTAATTGTTTAATTATTGTTCCCTTGTCGGGATTGCTATATCTATTTTGTTTACTTCCTTGCCTTGTTTGTGATTGTTGTTTGGGTGAGGAAGAGTGTTAAAACACGAAGGATGATGTTGTGCACTTGTCTTGGTGAGAATGAGAGTAAAGCACGAAGGGTGATGTCGTGCACTTGTCTTGGTGAGAATGAGAGAAAGCACGAAGGGTGATGCCGTGCATTGTTTGATATTGTCTCCCTTGCTGGGATGTTGAGATTTCTGTTATTGTTCCTTTGCCGGGATTTCTATTTTTATTCTGTTTACTCCCTTTCCCTTGTTTGTGATTGTTGTTTGGGTGAGGAAGAGTGCTAAAGCACGAAGGGTGATGTCGTGCATTGTGTTATTGTGAGGAAAGAGTGTAAAGCACTAAGGGTGATGTCGTGCCGTACGATGTACCATTCCGTACCATATTCATTGATTATACTATGAGTAAAGAGAGTAAAAGCACGAAGGATGATGGCGTGCCATGATTTACATTGATTACCTTATACACTGTATAGTGAGGACGAGAGTAAAAGCACGAAGGGTGATGTCGTGCCATGATTTACATTGATAACATAATACACTGCATAGTGAGGACGAGAGTAAAAGCACGAAGGGTGAATGTCGTGCCATGATTTACATTGATTACATTATACATCGCATAGTGAGGACGAGAGTAAAAGCACGAAGGGTGATGCCGTGCAAGTTTGTGATTTCTTGTCCTTGTTGATATGCTTGCTTGTTGTTCCTTTCCTTATTGAGATTTCTTATATGAAACTGTTATCTCCCCACAACATGTCCCCTTCTTTTATTAATTGTTTTCTCCGTATATTTCTTATATGTTGTATATATGTATATATGTTTAATTGAACTGCACAGGTTTATTTGGTAGTCTGGTTCTAGCCTTTTCACAACTCCGCCGAGGTTAGGCTAGGCACTTACTTTGTACATGGGGTCGATTGTACTGATGCTACACCTGCACTTCTTTATGTTGTTCAGATTACGCAGCCGGACCCGGAGGACATCATTAGTGGGAGTGTCTTCCAGCTCATTATAGAGGCTTCGAGGTATACCCGCTGGCGTTCGTGGGCCTTGGCGTCTCTTCCATCCCTTTGTCTTCGATTCTGTCTTGTTTTTTTTCCTTTAGTTTCAGAGGCATACATGTATTTCCTTTCACACTTGTATTTAGCACTCTTAGACAGTTCGTCAGTTAGTGACAACAGGTTTTGGGAAATTTTGCGTCGATGTATTGTGATTGTCTTTACTTAGCTTAAAACTGTATTTATTTCCGTCGTTCAATTTGTGAAGTGATTTAGTTTATTCTGTTAGAATGAGGTTATGATGCAATAGACTTGCTGGGAAAGCTTAATAGAGTGACCAAGCTAAGACCTTAGACGAAGATAGTGTCCAACCAATCACGACAATCAGCCCTGCACTAAGCAAGTCGTAATCCCAGCTTTTTTTCTAGTTTAACTACACACGTTGGCTTGTCTAGCGGGTTCAACATTAGACGCCATCATGGCCCGACGGTGGTATTTCGGGGCGTGACAAGTTGGTATCAGAGCTCTAGGTTCCTTAGGTCTCACAACTCACGTACAACTTGGTAGAGTCTGAGGGATCGGTACGGGGACGTCTGTATTTATCCCCAGAGGCTGCAAAGTTAGGATGACTCCATATTTCTTTTCTTCTCTGTCGTGCGCTATGATTTTGAGTACTAATTGAGTTTCTATTCTATTCTCTCGAGATGGCGAGGACGCGTGCTTCCCTTGGTTCCGCCCAGCAGCCTGACACTCCTGTTACAGCTCCTACTCGGGGTCGAGGTCGAGTACGAGGCCGTGCTAGAGGCCGAGACCGGGGCCGGGCTCAGCCTAGAGCAGCAGCCCCAGTGGAGGACCCTCAGGTCGAGTCTGACGAGGAGGGCCCAGTTCCGGCAGTCCCAGTTGGACCAGCTCAGGTCCCAGAGGGGTTCATAGCTACCCCAGTGCTTCAGGACGCCCTTGTCCGTCTAGTCGGACTCATGGAGAGTGTAGCACAAGCGGGTCTTCTTCCTACAGCACCAGCTGTCTCTCAGGCTAGGGGAGGTGCCCAGACTCCTGCCGCCCGCGTGCCAGAGCAGCTAGCTCCACAGTTTCAGGATCCGGCACCTCAGCCAGCCGGAGTAGCTCAGCCGGGTATTGCAGCACCGGTAGCAGAGGGAGCACCTATGTCAGCAGATGCTCTGTGGAGACTGGACCGATTCACCAAGTTATTTACTGCTACTTTAACTGGTTCACCATCAGAGGACCCCCAGGATTATTCGGATAGCTGCCATGAGGTTCTCCGGAATATGGGCATAGTGGAGTCCAACGGGGTTGACTTTGCTACTTTTCGATTATCTGGCGCAGCCAAGAGTTGTTGGAGAGATTATTGCCTAGCCAGACCAGCTGGATCTACACCTTTGACTTGGACTCAGTTCTCAGAGGTATTTCTGGGAAAGTTCCTTCCCATTACTCAGAGAGAGGACCTTCGGAGGCAGTTAAGCGTCTCCAACAGGGATCTATGTTAGTCACTCAGTACGAGACTAGATTCATCACTCTAGACCGACATGATCTTATGATACTTCCCACTGATCGGGAGAGGGTTCGGAGATTTATAAGTAAATTGGCTCAGCCTATCAGACTTCAGATGGCTAGAGAGTCGGGTACATATATATCATTCCAGGATGCGGCCAATGTGGCCAGGAGGATTGAGATGATTTTGTCACAGGGTGGTGGTCAGGGGGCTGACAAGAGGCCCCGTCATTTCGGTCGTTTCAGTGGAGCCTCATCTGGGGGCAGGGATTCTTCAGGTAGATGTCACCCTCCCAGACCTTTTCAGTCAGCTCTCCAGGTTTTCCATGGTACTTCAGGTGGTCGTGGTTATCAGACGCACTACTCCGATTAGCAGCCTTACAGTGCGCCACCAGCTCGTATCAGAGTTTTCGGGGTGGTCATTCAGGTCGACAGAGTCAGATTCAGTTCCCACAGTAGCCGAGGTCTTGTTACACTTGTGGAGATCCGGATCACCTTGCCAGGTTCTGCCCTTGAGCATCAGGTAGTTCTCAGCATCAGGGTTCTCGTGCCATGGTACAGGCACCAGGTGTTCCACAGCCTGCCCATCCAGCTAGGGGTGGGTGTAGAGGTGCTATAGGTGGAGGTAGAGGTCATAAAGGTGGAGCTCAGGCCGCCATAGGTGGAGGCCAGCCAGCAGTCGGCCGTCCCAGATATGTGATTCAGGGTGGTGGGGTATAGCCCCGATATTATGCTCTTCCAGCCAGGCCAGAGGCTGAGTCTTCAGATGCAGTCATTACAGGTACTATTCGGGTTTGTGACAGAGATGCTTCAGTGCTATTTGATCCAGGGTATACGTATTCGTATGTGTCCTCTTATTTTGCACCATACCTGGTCATGCCTAGTGATCCACTGATTATTCCTGTTTATGTATCTACACCAGTGGGTGATTCTAGCGTGGTCGATCGAGTCCATCATTCTTGTGTTGTGGTGATTGGGGGTCTTGAGACCCATGTTGATTTGTTGCTTTTAGGTATGGTCGACTGTGATGTTATATTGGCGATGGACTGGTTATCCCCCTATCATGCTATCTTGGATTGTCATGCCAAGACGGTGACCTTAGCCTTTCCAGATTTGCCTCTTTTGGAGTGGGAAGGAACTCCTGGTCATTCTACCCGCAGTGTCATTTCGTACGTGAAGGCTCGGCGTATGGTCGAGAAGGGGTGTTTGGCTTATTTGGATTCCAGTGTTGAGGTTCCCTCTATTGATTCGGAGCTCGTGGTTCGTGAGTTTCCCGAGGTTTTCCCCTCAGACCTGTCGTGGATGCCACCCGACAGGGACATTGATTTCTGCATTGATCTGGCTCCGGGCACCCAGCCCATTTCTATTCCGCCGTATCACATGGCCCCGCCAGAGTTGAAAGAGTTGAAGGAACAGTTGCAGGATTTGCTTGGGAAGGGTTTCATTAGGCCCAGTGTTTCCCCTTGGGGTGCTCCAGTATTGTTTGTGAAGAAAAAGGATGGTTCGATGAGGATGTGCATTGATTACCGGCGATTGAACAAGGTTACGATCAAGAATAAGTATCCACTGCCGAGGATTGATGATTTGTTCGATCATCTTCAGGGTTCCAGGGTATTTTTGAAGAGATACTTGAGATCTGTCTACCATCAGTTGAGGATTAGGGAATCCGATGTCCCTAAGACAACTTTTCGCACTCGGTACGGGCATTATGAGTTTTTGGTCATGTCGTTTGGGTTGACGAATGTCCCAACAGCTTTTATGGATTTGATTAACCGAATGTTCAGGACTTATTTGGACTCGTTCGTGATAGTCTTCATTGATGATATATTGATATACTCCCGCAGTCAGGGGGAGCACGAGCAGCATCTCAGAGTGGTTCTTCAGAATCTGAAGGATAGTCAGCTTTATGCAAAGTTTTCGAAGTGCGAGTTCTGGTTGAGTTTAGTTGCATTCCTGGGTCATGTCGTGTCAGCAGAGGGTATTCAGGTTGACTCGAAGAAGATTGAGGCAGTCAAGAACTGTCCTAGACCAGCATCAGCTACAGAGATTCGGAGTTTCTTGGGATTAGCAGGCTATTATCGTCGGTTCGTGGAGGGGTTCTCGTCTATTGCAGTCCCGATGACCAGGTTGACCCAGAAGGGTGCCTAGTTCAGATGGTCGGACGAGTGTGAGGCGAGCTTTCAGAGGCTCAAGACAGCTCTGACTACGACACCGGTATTGGTTTTGCCCACAGGTTCAGGGCCTTATACAGTCTATTGCGATGCTTCCCGTATTGGGCTTGGCGCAGTGTTGATGCAGGATGGCAAGGTCATTGCTTATGCTTAGAGGCAGTTAAATATTCATGAGAAGAACTATCTAGTGCATGATTTGGAGTTGGCGGCCATTGTCCATGCATTGAAGATTTGGAGGCACTATCTGTATGGCGTGGAATGTGAGTTGTTCACTGATCATAAGGGTCTTCAGTACTTGTTCAAGAAAAATGAGTTGAATTTGAGGCAGAGAAGATGGTTGGAGTTGTTGAAGGATTATGATATTACCATCTTATATCACCCTGGGAAGGCCAATGTGGTGCCCGATGCTTTAAGTAGGAAGTCAGCTAGTATTGGCAGTCTTGCTTTTATTCCGGTCAGTCAGAGGCAGCTTGCTTTGGATGTTCAAGCTTTGGCCAATCTATTTGTGAGGTGGAATATTTCTAAGCCTAGTCGAGTGTTGTCTTGTACGGTCGCTCGTTCTTCATTATTGGAGCGTATCCGTGATCGGCAGTTTGATGATCCCCATTTGTATGTCCTTGNGAAGAGGCCCATAGTTCCCGGTACTATATTCATCTGGGCGCCGCGAAGATGTATCAGGATTTGTGGCAGCATTATTGGTGGCGTAGAATGAAGAAGGATATTGTGGCATATGTGGCGCGGTGTTTGAATTGTCAACAGGTTAAGTATAAGCATCAGAGGCCTAGTGGTCTATTTCAGAGGATTGAGCTTCCCGAGTGGAAGTGGGAGAGGATCACTATGGACTTCGTTACTAGACTTCCGTTGACCCCGAAGAAGTTCGATGCAGTTTGGGTCATTGTTGATAGGCTGACCAAGTCAGCGCATTTCATTCTTATGGCAGTTTCCTATTCATCCGAGAGGTTAGCTGAGATCTATATCCGGGAGATTGTTCACCTTCATAGTGTGCCGGTATCTATCATTTCGGACCGGGGCGCGCTGTTTACCTCGCGTTTCTGGGGGGGGAAGTTCAGCGAGAGCTAGGCACCCAGGCGGAGTTGAGTACAGCATTTCATCCTCAGACGGATGGGCAGTCCGAGCGGACTATTCAGATATTGGAGGATATTCTCCAAGCTTGTGTTATTGACTTTAGAGGATCATAGGATCAGTTCTTGCCTTTAGAAGAGTTTGCCTACAACAACAGCTACCAGTCGAGTATCCAGATGGCTCCTTATGAGGCTTTATATGGTAGGCGGTGTCGATCTCCGGTTGGATGGTTTGAGCCGGGAGAGGCTCGGTTGTTGGGTACAGATTTGGTTCAGGAGGCCTTGGACAAGGTCAGGATCATTCAGGATAGGCTTCGTACAGCTCAGTCCAGGAAAAAGAGTTATGCAAATCGTAAGGTTCGAGATGTGGCTTTCATGGTTGGGGAGCGAGTATTGCTCCGAGTGTCGCCTATGAAGGGCGTGATGAGATTTTGGAAGAAGGGCAAGCTTAGCCCTAGGTTCATTGGTCCGTTTGAGATTCTTGATCGAGTGGGAGAGGTGGCTTATAGACTTGCATTGCCACCTAGCTTATCAGCCGTACATCCAGTTTTTCATGTGTCTATGCTTCGGAGGTATCACGGTGATCCAGCCCACGTGTTAGATTTCAGCACTGTCCAGTTGGACACGTACTTATCTTATGAGAGGAGCCGGTAGCCATTCTAGACCGGCAGATTCGACAGTTGAGATCCAAGAGTTTCCCTTCTGTTCGTGTTCAGTGGAGAGGTCAGCCTCCTGAGGCATCGACCTGGGAGTCTGAGTCCGATATGCGGAGCCGTTACCCTCATTTATTTCCCCACTCATGTACTTCTTCTTCTGTCCGTTCGAGGACGAACAGTTGTTTTAGAGGCGGAGAATGTGACGACCCAAAGGGTCATCACCTATGTTATTAACCATCCAGTACTTTCGAGGCCTTGAAAACCTCATTTGTATTTGCCTCGATTTGTGTGTGTAGTCCGGTGGCGTAGCCGGACAGTTTAAATATGAAATTCTGTGAAAAATGCTAAGATTTGATATTAAAATGAATAAATTTGACTTCGGTCAACATTTTTGGGTAAATGGACCCGGACCCGTAATTTGACGGTCCCGTAGAGTCCGTAGGAAAATATGGGACTTGGGCGTATGCCCGAAATCAAATTCCGAGGTCCCAAGCCCGAGAAATGAATTTTTGAGTAAAATTGTTTTCTGAAAATATTTAAGAAAGTTGAAAATGAAATCTGATTATAAAGTAATGGTATCGGGCCCGTATTTTGGTTCTGGCGCCCGGTACAGGTCTTATATATGGTTTAAGCACTTTCTGTAAAGTTTGGCTGAAATCGGATTTCGTTTGACGTGTTTCGGACTTAAAATGGAAAATTTGATGTTTGTATGAAATTTGATAGAATTCATGAATATTGAGGTTTAATTCTATGTGTATGATGTTGTTTTAGAGATTTGATCACATGGTCAAGTTCGTAGGATCTTGTGTGAGTAATCTGTGAAATTTGGTATCGTTCTGAGATGTTCAGGCCAGTTCGGCACGTTGTTAGCAAAGTTAGAAAACTTAAAATTCCGAAGTTTGGTTCTTGAGGTTTGGGGGTGTGATTTCGAGTTCTAGCATTGTTTTGAGTGTTCCGAAGGCTCGAGCGAGTCCATATTATGATTTGGGACTCGTTGATATATTCGGACTAGGGCTCGGGTGGGCCCAGGTGCCTTCTGGGCACCTAACGGGGCTAAAAATCAGCAAACTCAACTGCTGGTGCACCTGCTCTGGTGTGACCGCAGGTGCGGTTGCCCAGCATCGCAGGTGCGAGACCGCAAGAGCGGTCCCAGGCATCACAGGTGCTCAGTGGCCTGACCAGCCTTCGCAGGTGCGGAGCATTTCATCGCAGGCGCGAGACCGCAGGTGCGGTCTCCCCTTCGCAGGTGCGATCCCAGACCCCCCAGCCCAATTCCGCAGGCGCGAGGTCCTCATCGCAAGCGCGAGACCACAGGTGCGATCACTGTTCAGGCAGTGAGTTTAAGAATGGGTTTTAAACCCATTTTCCTCATTTCTCACCTTCTTCCTTAGGCGAATTCCACCATTTTTAAGAGCTTTTGACCAGGTCTTGTGAGGTAAGTAAATTCCACCCATAAATTTGTTTCATGCATGTATCTTAGCCTAATTAACTACACAAATGAGTGCAAAAATTCAAGAAAATGGGTAGTAACCTAGAACTTGTGATCACTTTAGAATTTTCTGCGAATTGACCATGAAATCAAGTAAAAATCGTATATTTATGATCCTTAGGCTTTGGGTGAGTATTCCCTTCGAGAATTGCAAGAATCCGAGCGAGCGGGCCCGGGGTCGAATTTTGATAAATTTGAAAGAATGCTAGGAAATGGATAATTAGGCCATGTAATTGAATCTTTGAATCCTTATTTATATACTTGAGTTGATTATGTCTAGACAATACCATTCCGGAGTCGAATTCTAAAGGAAAGGTGGTGTTAGAGGGTTGATTGTCATACTTTGGACCCGAGGTAAGTGTTCGGTATAACCTTAGCTTGAGTGAATAGGAGTTGAGTATAATTTGCTACTTGCTAATTCTCAAATACGATGTATAGGAATGGTGACGAGTATCTATACATTGGTGTCTAGCATGACCGTGAGTCCTTATATTGTGAATATACTGATTTTGTGGTAATATCCATGCTTAGTTGATGATTTCTATATGTTGTGAAGGGAATTGTATTCTGTAAACTCTGTTGGAGCATTGGCTCAAATTGTGTAACGAATAATGAAGAAATATGAGATATTACGTCTTTGGAGCATTGGCTCAAATTGTGAAATGAATAATGAAAAAATATGAGATATTACATCCTTTGGAGCATTGGCTCAAGTGATAGAATAAGTCATGGAAATGAAAGTGAAAGAAAAAGAAAGAGTTATTGAAATATACCCTTGCTGGGATTTAATTGTGCAGTTGATGTTCCCTTGCCGGGATTTAATTGTGTAACAACAATAATCGACCAATCCGGTCTAAACCCATCGACGTGAAGCCTTAACATTTATACTTAGCATGTATTCTATTTCGTTTAAAGTAATTACTACCTTCACAGTACAATATCAATCTGGGATAACCAGTAGACAGTGCCATGGGATAAGCTGAGCTACAATTATTCAGTAAACGCCTGCATTCCCGTCACTTGACAAGTGTGTCACCTTAATTAACAGCAAATATCAAATAGTTTGGGGTTTCGAACCCTCTGTTCCAAGTTTGGAAGCATTACTAACCTCAAAACCGGCTAATACACTATTCCGCAGTGCCCTTGCCTCTAAATTCGGCCTCCGAGTGCTCCAAATCTACCAACATTCAGATGTATATCATTATAATATGCTAAGGAACAAATCCCAATCGAAATGTATCAAAATACTCAACAATCCCGAAATTGATCAAAACCCGACCCCCGAGCCCACATCCCGAAATTCAGAAATTTTTATACCAAACTGTTCTTCGTAATCTCACGAGTCCGTACATATAAAGAACACTAAATTCGGAGTCCAAATGACCCCTCAAATCACCATTTTAATATTCTAAATCCCAAGCCCTAATCACCCAATTTACACTCATTTTTCCCTAATTTCCACCATAATTCCGACTTTTAATCACATACAAACGAGTTTAGAGTCCAAAAATCTTACCTTGGTGAAGAACTATCGAATTCCCTCTTCAAAACCCTTCAAAAACTTCAAACCCGAATGAAATATTGAGAAAGATGGCTAAAATTCGCGAAGGCTGGTTTTATACCTTCTGTCCAGTGATTCTCGCACCTGCGGCTTCGCAGGTGCGATGCCCCTTCCGCACCTGCGATCTCCCCTGGGGTCTTACAATTTTCGCACCTGCGATACACATTTTGCACCTGCGACATCGCAGGTGCGACAAACTCCTCACACCTGCGGACCATTCCCTACACATGCAAACCTCGCACCTGCGACCTTTCTCCCCGCTCCTACGTAACCGCACCTGCGACTCCCCTTCCGCAGGTGCGAAAACACCAGCAAACCAGCACAGCAGATTTCCAAAAATCACTCCAACTTCCCGTCAACCATCCAAAATCAATCCCGAGCCCCTCGGGGCCCCAACCAAACATACCAACACACCCCATAGCATTATTCCAACTTAGTCGAGCCCTCGAAACACCAAAAACAACACGAAAACACCAAATTTTCATCAAATTCAAGCCTAAGAACTTTAAAACTCCTAAAATTCGCCAACTACACCGAAACCAACCAAAACACCTCCGATTTACCTGAAATTTTGCAGACATATCCAAAATGACATTACGAACCTGTTCCAACTTCCGGAATTCCATTCCGACCTCGATAGCCTATTTTTCACTGCCGACCGGAAATCGCCAAAAACTAACTTTCGCCAATTCAAGCCTAATTCTACATCGGACATCACAAAATATTCCGAACATGCTCCTAAGTCCCAAATCACCTCACGAAGCTATCCGAGCCATGAAATCCTCATTCCAAGTTCGTTTTCCAATAAGTCAACTCTCAGTTGACTTTTCCCATTATAAGGCTATCTTTTAAAGACTAAGTTACTGAATTCTCATTTAACCATTCCGATTTCAAGCCTATCGACTCTAACACATCAATAATAGAATAACCAATCCATGACAAGTCAATGACAGCAATAAAAATGCAAGTTCTACGTAACGACAGACCGGGTCGTTACATTCTCCCCCACTTAAACATGCGTTCGTCCTCGAACGTGCCTAGAGATGTTCCAACACCACCAAAATTTGTTGTGTAACCTTCCATGCACATATTCGGAGGTGATCCCATGTCACCGTACCCCATCTACGTCCGATAAACAACATAACTGAAATTTCATTATCAAATCCTGACCCATAGACCTTAAAACCAAGTTTCCACTTCTGAAATAATTTACAAGTTCAAATTTCCACGACTATAAGCTGAAATAGTCTGAACACGTTGTATCAACCCATATCCGTAACCCAAGATGAAATCACATAATATACCGCGTGGCTCAACCACTCATAGAGATAACTCCTAACCACAGTAGTTGTTCAAACAACTCAATACCGGTACATATCCTCTTATCAAACCATGCCTCGTTCTAACACTTCCATATACTGTCGATGATGAAAGAAACACGTATAAACTAGTAACCATTCGCCCAATCAGTATCGATACCATCCAGAGCCATAACTTGTGCAACGTGTGCACTCAATAACCACATACCAAGAGTTCAATTCATTAAATAAGGAAGACTCGCACGAGAGGGATATCCTGCCACTAACACTTACCATTACCACATCATACTAAAAGCCTGATACACATCGTGAAACCATATCACCCAAATCCGACACCAAGGATCATACCTCTACCTAACCGAGCTGCAAAACGTGATCCTATCCAACCGCTGGACCACATGCCACACTCCAAATCACCTTGCTCAAAATCAATAACCATGCGAAATTCGACATCAATTACTCAAAGTGCATTTCCATAATCACGGGAAATCGGACGATACCATGCCACCTGAACCAGAAAGAACATAACCAACACGTATCAATCCTGCAACACCCAATTACTTACCTTACTCAAATATCGATATACAGCCCCGATAGGACTACATCATATGCACATATATAACCAACAATCACAACTCCTCGAACACTGAAAGGTAACTCATAGATCACTCCAATACACGAATAAGCTCAATGACAATCGAATGGTACATCCCTCAACAATAGCATTTCGGAGTCAACAATTCTGACTCGGTGCAGACACACACCCATACCGGCCTACCAATAACTATAAGTCAAATCTGGTCACCACAACAGGTAGATAACTCTCTGAACGTTCATACTGACTGAATCATGACATATATTAACACTTGACTAGCTTTGCTCGCATCCTCGTAGTTCACAACTACAAAAATAATTTGTTCATGAAAACTCCAGTCTCAAAATCCATGAGGCGCACCAATTACCATATCTGATCCTAATTCCACCACTCAAATGTATAACATGCCCCTAATACTTTATCATTCCGCGAGGGATACCCCCATAATTTCTCTGTGTCACAAAGAAACCTTGAATATCAGCAGTCGATCCAACGAAAGAGCGTCGTAACACCAATGAAGCACCCTTATTCAAACACATTGCCTTAAACACATTGTTCTTAATGAATGTATACTCTCATCCAGCCATCCAATAGTGGTATCCTTTACCTAATCATCTGAAACTGCCAGTTCTGGCCTTCCTTCCTGAACTGAATTGTGACCTCAGATATGCCACTCTTCACTATACACAAAATACCGCCTACGCCATGCAATCCTATGATAAATATGAGAACTTCATGCTCTCTTCCTAGCCACAACAACTGCATACCCAACTAGCCAATAACTTTCCATTCGATCCCATCTAGAAGCAAAATCACTATACATCACCTGGCCCTCATGCTCGTCGAAATATACATCTCCAACTGTGGTAGAAACCATCAAGAACTCCCGAATCACACTGGTACGACACCAAACCGTCAGGACTGAATCCTTCTAACTCAACCAAGCTACGCATGCCACCAAATTCCAAGAGAATTGCTAATAAACACCAGTAACAGCTCATTACCTTATAAACACCCAAGGAACTAACCATATCCCTTATCATACCGATCCGACCTACTACCAAGCTGTCCTACTTATTCAAGTTCCTTCTGACTTACCTTCGAATTGATACTTCTTCTTGCCATAGTACCACAATTCTCAATCCCGACTCACCGCACAAAACCCGAACATAAAAATATACCGTCTAAGGATCATAAGTGACTGAATACTCCCTCAATTATCCCCAAATGCACCACATTAGAAAACTTACCCTGAAGAGACTTCGTGCGAATTTAAAGTCATTACCTTCTCTTTCCTAATACTGATGGATAGAATCTATGATAATGCAAATACACCACAAGTCTTGACACATTTCCCGTAAATCTCAGTTTTATCCCTTCTCACACCTTGAAGACCCTCGATCGCTACATATAACATTGAATCCGTCTGAACCATTTTCGAACGTCTTTTACTCTACGCAATTTCAATTACAGTAATCAAGTACCCAGAATGACCTGAACCCGCTTGCAATCCACATACTAGGAAAGTAATCCACAACTTTGAAGCAACAAGCACGCTCATACATTGCACACTCTACACTTACCACTACAACTCCATCATACAATGAATTCCACTATCCGTAAAGTACGTTACAACTTGTATCGAAGAAATTTCCATCACTCGAGTCATTCCCTGACTCCACCTCTTTAGGTTATAGCTGATTCACCAACATACCTCGAACCGAAACCAATACAACACATAATCATGTAATCAACTTATCAATAACGAACTCCCCCACTTGGCTCAAAGCCAAGGATCACGACAAACAAGACTATGCCCACACATTATCACTACCACCATGATGTGGTGGGATTCAACTAAATCCTTCATAAGCTTATATGACCTAAATCATCTAACACTCAAATCAATTGCCAATCTCGCATCCACCATTTTGATGGTCATGCCAACTCCCACAAGAGATCTAAACTCAAATTGCAACATGCATCATTTACTGATAGAGAGAACTTACTACAAATAAACATAAGGGTCACACACCTCAGGAAAACCCGCAGGAGATACCCCTACCTGCTAAATCTCAAAATGTTATCTCCCTATACACTTCCAAATATCATAGCTATCATACAATCACTATACCTTCCTACATTAGAACACAACCACTGCTTGCCCTCGATACATCCCATAAGCGGTATAAGGACCTGAAGCTAATGGCAATACTACCACTGGAGTTGTGGTCCAGGAATTCTTGAGCTTCTGGAAGCTCCACTCACACTCGTCTGACCACATAGGAACCTTCGTTGGACACCATGTGTCCCTAGAATGCTACTGAACTAAGCCAACAATTCACACTTGG
>ML371697.1:0-40271 GCA_005239525.1 Nicotiana knightiana | reverse complement strand
GGGTCGGGGATGGGCATGACGGTAAAAGTGATGACCAATTGACAGACATGTCCGTTCTTGCGACAACAACCCTTCGACAATCCTGAAGATGTTCTAAGGCTATTCTGACAAAAACAGGTGGAGATTAACCGAAGTTGGGTCTGTTTATTTGTTTTTTGATTAAGAGAGAGAAATAAATAATAAATAAATAAACTAGACACATATTTTTTTTAGTTATTTTTGTAAAATGGGGCCGAACCCTATGGAGGTTGCCTACGTATCTCGCATCCGGTGAGAATCAGACCCGCGTAGTTCGTAATGTTTTGACATAACTAAAGAAAAATTATTTTGACTTATTTTGAAATTCTTTTTTTTTTTTTCGAAAAATTTTGACAGAGTTCCGAGGTATTTTTTCAAGTATCGNGTAGGATGCATCAGGATGGTCTTTTTGTTTCGGGTACACCTGTCCTAGACGGACCCAACCCCTGTGTTGAGTCCCCTAAGTCAAAATGCACATGATGCAGATAATCGTTCCTACTAGGGATCCGACATGAGGTTTTGTCATTCTAAGGTTAAACCTGAGGTTTTGTTCTAGACTTTGGCTACTCGAGCGGACAAATCGAGTCGGGGTGGGAGCGACGTACCGGTAGCACGAAAGGCTATCCGGCCTAGTGGCTAGTCCATCCTCGTACTTCTTACTTGGTATGACCTCTAACAGAAAGGCGGGCCACGCGAACATGTGCACCAATTTTTAGAAGACTCAAAAAGGAGGCGTAAGAAAGCAATTTAAATACAGTTCAAATAAATATCAAAGCGGTAAATAAATAACATTTAGCACATTAAGCGCACAAAATACAGTAATATCACAATTAATAAAGCCAAGTAAAATCACATTAACAAGCTTAAATTCTTAAACCTAGAACCAGAGATTCTAGGTTCCCACTATCCCCAGCAGAGTCGTCAGAGCTGTAACACCTCCTTTTTCACCGATAGGGGTGGGATAAGGGAGTTTTTCCAATTTAAGTGACATTATTCAATTTTGGGATTTATTTATTTGTTTCAGAGTCGCCACCCGGATTTTTTACGGTGTTCCGGGACACCATTTATTTATTAAAAAATCCCAAAATCGAGGAATTTTGACTCTGTTTAAATTGTCTGCAAACCAGAAATCCGGGTAAGGAATTCTGTTAACCCATCTACGAGCATTTCTCCGAGCGTTCATTTGAAATTGTACTGGTGTCACACAAACGTATACACTATTAATAACATTTTTATTATTATTAAGACTGTTTCGTTCAAAATTGCGCGAACGCATACTTCGGTTTTAATTTGAAAATCGTAATTACGTCACGCGAACGTGTACATAATCACGACCTAAAACACTATAATGGTGTTCATTAATTATTTTCCTAAAGCTAATTTGCAGAGCAAATACGAAATTTACCATGGACATATGACACCCTAAAGGAATCATTAAACAAGACTTAACTACTGATCAAAATACCATAACTTAAAGGATTTTTTATTTATCTAAAAAGGGTCTCAGCACTCTAAACATGAAAAGGGGAAACGAACAGATTGCAACAAAAAAAAGACATTTACATAACTAAATTTAATTAGTTACTAACAGATAATATACTGTGGTTCTTTTTTTTTGTTCCCTTTTTCATGAAATTTCTTTAATCCTTTTTGGGCATTTTGAGATGGTTTACGATTCCTTACTTTCCAACAAACAACCAAATGGAGACGACAAAAGACCATGGACACCACACATTCTAAAATCCTCTAAACTTTAAAAAAGAAAAGAAAAGAAAAGAAGATAGCAAAGAAAAAAAAAGTACAAAAAAAGTTCATATATTAGACCAAAGGCATGGAACTGACTAACTAGAATAAGATTAAAACAAAACATGACATGAATCTCCACTTCAACCACATCGCACAAATAAACAAATGCTAAATTACTTAAATATAAGAAAAGGAGAAGAAGAGATGAACCTTAGAAGGTTTTCCAATATTTGTAAAAGAAAATCAATGAATATAATCCTTTGCTTGGATGAGCAATGTACAAAATAAAACTCTGGTAATCAAATCTTCTGAAAAAAATCTAACCTCTACCGGAACCACGAACGGAATCTCGAATTTCGACCTCAAAACCAAACTTTTTTTTTTCAATCTCGTTTTTTTCTGTTTCCTATCAATTTCGTTGCTTTCTGTTTTCAGTTTCCTTCTTCTTCTTTTTTTGTTGTTGTCTCCTTTCTAATTTTTTGTTGTTGTCTCCTTTCTAATCTTTCGTTCTTTTCTTTCTTTCTTTCTTTTTTGTTCTTGCCCGTCTGTTTTTCTTCTTTTCCTTTTCAAATTCTTGGCCCCCTTTTCTTTTCTCTTTATCTTCTTCAATTTCCAATCTCCCCCTATGTGAGTTCACTTCTCCTATTTATAAAGAGGAACAAAATAGTTATCTACTCTTTTGTAAAGAATTATCAGTGGGGATGTGGGATTGTGTGGGGGAAGTGAGGAAGTGGGGAAGTGGAGGATAGAACGTGAGAGGTATGGGGAAAATGGGGTTATGATTTTTTTTTTTAAAATTATTATTATTTTTTGTTTTAAAGTAAAATTAAATTTTTAAATAAAGTTTGATAATAAACATCATCACTCTAACGTGATTTTAGTTCATTTTTGATTTTTTTTTGTCGTTTATTTGAAAATATAGTTAAATTATGAAGATAGAAAGAATAACCAATATGTCTTACAATATAANAAGTCATAAATCACAATAAGCCGCTATGGGAAGTTTCATTTAGGGGAACGGGGTCCGATAACGCAAAATGACCGGTCGGGTCGTTATATTCTCCACCTCTTAAATAAACGTTCGTCCTCGAACAGGTCTAGAATCATACCTGAAGTGTTGAATAAGTGTGGATATCTGCTCTGCATGCCCTCCTCGGACTCCCATGTTGCCTCCTCATCTGGTTGGCCCTTCCACTGGACCTTTATGGCAGAAACTCTCTTGGACCTCAACTGGGGATCCTGTCTATCAATAATAGCAACTGGCTCCTCCTTGTAGCCCAACCTCTCATCCAACTGAATAGCGCTGAAATCAACCACGTGAGAGAAGTCGGCGTGGTACCTCTGGAGCATGGATACATTAAAAACTGGATGAACTCCTAATAAACTGGGAGGTAATGTGAAAAACTAATTTTTGACCACACCCAAATAATATACTATTTTAATGTAAATAATTCTTTAGGTCTAATCTTAATAATATATATATATATATATATATATTATTAAGATTAGACCTAAAGAATTATTTACATTAAAATAGTATATTATTTGGGTGTGGTCAAAAATTAGTTTTTCACATTACCTCCCAGTTTATTAGGAGTTCATCCAGTTTTTAATGTATCCATGCTCCAGAGGTACCACGCCGACTTCTCTCACGTGGTTGATTTCAGCGCTATTCAGTTGGATGAGAGGTTGGGCTACAAGGAGGAGCCAGTTGCTATTATTGATAGACAGGATCCCCAGTTGAGGTCCAAGAGAGTTTCTGCCATAAAGGTCCAGTGGAAGGGCCAACCAGATGAGGAGGCAACATGGGAGTCCGAGGAGGGCATGCAGAGCAGATATCCACACTTATTCAACACTTCAGGTATGATTCTAGACCTGTTCGAGGACGAACGTTTATTTAAGAGGTGGAGAATATAACGACCCGACCGGTCATTTTGCGTTATCGGACCCCGTTCCCCTAAATGAAACTTCCCATAGCGGCTTATTGTGATTTATGACTTGCGGGAGCGGGTGGTCCGGGATTCAGAAATGTTTAGAGCAATATTGGAATACTTGGTTCCTTAAGGTTGGCCTTTAAGGCCAAGTTTGACTTCGGTCAACATTTTGAGCAAACGACCTCGGAATCGAGTTTCGATGATTCCGATAGCTTCGTATGATGATTTCAGACCTGGGCATATGTTCGGAATGGGTTTTGGATGACCCGGGAGCGTTTCGACGCCCAATATCGAAATAAGAATTTCCTTAAGTTAATATTGTGGTTTGGGACGTGTTTTTGTGTTATCGAGGTCCGAACGGAATTCCGAGCTCGGGAGTTCCGTTATGTCATTTATGACTTGCCTGCAAAATTTGGTGTCATTCCGAGTAGTATAGGTCGGTTCGGCGCATTGTTAGCGAATTCTAGAACTTTAAGTTCAAAGTTTGATTCAATTTTGTTTTAGGGTCGAATTCTTAGTTTCGTTGTTGTTTTTCACGTTCCGAAAATCCGAGCGAGTCCGTATCATGAATAAAGACTTGCCAGTGCCTTTGGACGGGTCCCGAGGGGCTCGGGTGAGTTTCGAACCCCTCGGAGCTAATTTCAAAACTCCAGAAATTCCAGGTCTGGTTTCCTTCTCTGCGATCGCGAATGGGTTACTGCGTTCGCAAAGAAGGAACTGGGCAGGGGTGGTGAATGCCCTGTGCGTTCGCACAAAGGGCACCGCAATAGCGATGTGTTGGGCTACTGACCCGGTGCGATCGCACACCCCCACCCGCGTTCGCACAGAGCCCAGCCTTTGGGCCAGCCCAACTACTCTTTACCTTGTGCATTCGCAGGGCTCTCTCCGCGTTCGCATAGAAGGCCTATGAGGGCCTGGTCATTTAAAGCTCTGCGATCGCACTGCCCAGGCTGCGATCATATAGAGGAGACCACTGGGCAGTGTGTTTTTATAACGGGATTTAATTCATTTCCCTCATCTTCTTCTTCTTCCTTGGGACGATTTTCAGCATTCAAGAGGGGCAAACGACCTAGTTATTGAAGGTAAGTGAATTCTACCCTAATATTAGTTTCATGCATGGATTACAAGCTAATTTAACTACCTAATTAGTGAAAAATTAAGGATTTGGGGTAGTAACCTAGGGCTTTTGAAAATGTAGAAAATTACCCATCAATTAGCTATGAAATCAAGTAAAAATAATGTATTAATGATCCTTAGGTTATGGGTGAGTGTTTCCTTCGAGAATTTTTGGAATCCGAGCATGCGGGCCCGGGGTTGGATTTTAGGATTTATTCAAGAATGATGAATTTGGCTAAGTAGTAGAAGAATTTCATGCTTTGGGTATAAATTGATATATTTGTATAACATTTGGCTAGTTTTGAGTCCGTGGGTGTCGAGTTTGGAACTTCGGGTGCGTTCTTGACCCGAAAAGTAGGTTCGACACAAGGTGAGTCTCCTTTCTAAGCTTGTAAGAGGGAACTGTCCCCCTAGGTGCTTTAAATGACTATGTACTAATGTTTGTGGGGGCTATGTACGCAAAAAGTGATGAAAGTCCGTACGTAGCGACTATTATTGTTATGTCCGGGTAGTTAGGCCTACACCATGCCTTATGTTTTTCCTTGAAATGAACTATATGCTTAGTGAATTAATGTTACGTGCGGCTTGTTTCCCTGAAATCATGGAATTTTAAGTAATTGTTCACGAAAAGTAATTTATAAAGAATAATTGTGTGGATTGTGTGTGCATGTGAACGCTTCGCAATTTACATTCCGCGAGCAGAATGTTATTTCCCCCACTCTCATGGGAGCGGGTCGTATGCCATGGCGAGATTGAAAGATATATATTATGGTTCGGGTCGTTCGACCCTCGGCAGTGCGCAAATATGATCATTATGATGGCTCAAGCCGGTTGTCCTTATCTTGTATGCGCATGTTAAATTGTTAATGTTTCCTTTTTATGGTTTTTGAGTGGTCAGATATATTTTTAAAGAAAAGAAAAGAATAATGAAGTAGAAATTGTACATTTACTTCCAGTATTTATTTGATTACTGTCATTTTTAATGTTTACTGCTTTTATCATCCTTGTATGCCTATTACTGATATTATATCTTATTGACCATTCTGTTGGACTTTAGTGAGTGTCAAGTCGACCTCTCGTCACTACTTCTTCGAGGTTAGGTGGGATACTCACGGGGGTACATATTTGTTTATGTACTCATGCTACGCTTCTATACGTAATTGTACAGGTTCTGAGGCTGGTGCATCTGGTTATCAGACCGGAGATAGTTGGATCTGACTTCACGGTGAGATTCTTCTCCTGACAATCCTCGGCAGCACCATGGAGTTTTCTTTTGCTTATTTCCCGTCTATTTCTTTCAAAAAGTGGGACTGTATATTATATCTTTTTATATTCTGTTAGTATGCCCGTAGGACTTGTGACACTAGTTCTTGGCACACACGTAGTGGTTATTTTGGTTTGCGGGTCTGTATATATATATATATTGGCTCACTCCTCTTTACAACTGCTTTTGGTTAAAAATGGCTTACTATCTTTTTCAATTAATGTTTTGAACTTTAAAACTTGACATGTGTTGGGATGTTTACTCAAATATGGGAAAAATCCTTAGTAATCTGAGTGTGGGCATGCCTAACCTTGGTGTTGGGCGCCATCACGACCTGAGTTAGTATTTTGGGTCGTGACAGTCAGTATATACTTAAGGGGCACAACAAAGATTAAAAGTCATTTATTATGGACTAGAGGGAGTCTGTATAAAAGATAATCAACTCTAAAGGACTCTTCGAGAGATTTTGAGATTTTTACTATTAACATTCTTCTCAAATTATTTTTTCCTATATATTACACGTTTCTTATGAAATTTGGGTTCGATATTAATTTCAAATGCAATTTCCTTGACAGAAATCAAACCAGTTGCAAATCTTTCATCTCTTTATCTTTTAAATAAAGAAATCAAACTTTTTTACTTCACATAATTTTTTTTAATAATTTATTATATATGTCCTATTAGGTATAAAAAGAAGAAGAGGAAACTACATTATATACCCACAAAAATCAAAATATTTACCCGTTTTTACCCATTTTGAAAATAGTTACAATATCCACCTATCCTACCCATATTAATTACCCGACCTACCATCATTCTTTCTCCGTAATTTTATAATTTAAAGCTACCTTATATGTTCTCCTGTTTTTCTCCCATTTTCTTTTTCTTCTTTTTACGATATCAATTCAGTTTCTCTACATATTTTTCCAACAATAGCAATTCCTTTTATTCTTAAATCTCATTAGCAAGAAAATTAAGTAGGAAAAAAAATTCTCGGTGAGTCTCTATCCATTATTCAATAGAGAAATATTACAAAGTAATGGATCCAATTTCAGATCTGAAGAAAAAAAATAGAAACTTTAAGTGTATGAGTTCAAATTTTTAGATTTAAATTTTTGGTGCGTGTTTGAAATGTTTTGTTATTGGAATTCGTTAGGTGTTGTTCTTTGACATTTGGATTATAGTGTTAATGCTGATTTCCACATATTCTTATTGGAAGGGTTTAGATCCACCATTGAAGGAACTTGAAGCTTGAAACTCATAAATTGAGTTTGTTGAGTTTGTAGTTGTTTTGATACAATTTTGCCTGGGTCTATTTGAAATGTTAATCGGAGGTTGTAGCTAAACATTGAGCGAATTTGGTGGAGATTTTACAGTAGGTTTTTTAAATTTGTGTTAAAGTTGAGTTGAACTGGAGATGAAGAACTTATAATGTATACCAAATTTATATATTATAACCCATTTGGTCTACAGTTTTTTCAACAGTATACTGTTACAATATACTATATAATGTAACAGTATATTGTTACAGTATACTATATAATGCAACAGTATACTATTTCAATTTGGTCATTTTTGAATTTTTAAATTTTTCATTGATTTCTTTTCAACTTCTCAATGGAGTTCTCGTATTTTTAGAAATTTTTAAACCAAGATATTTGGTTTGAAAATATTGGTTGGAGGTGTGGCTAAAGTTTTAGTCAATCTGGTAGAAATTCTGGAGTAAATTTTTGAAATACAGGTTGAAATTGATTTGAACTTGCAAAAAAGACTAATTTGTGCTATCTACAAAAATGATATACTATATACCATTTCGGTATATAATTCAATAGTGTATAATTTATTGCATTGAACTGGCGAAGAAGAATTTGTATTTTATACCAAAATGATATACTATATACCATTTTGGTATACAATTTATTCCTATAGTATACTGTTATAGTATAGTATATAATGTAATAGTATACTATTAAAATTTGGTCCTTTTTGATATTTTTTTTAAATTTTTTATTGAGTTCTTTTTTAGCTTTCCAACATAGTTCATATATTTTTTTCAAATTTTTTCTTAATAAAAAATATTTGATTGGAGTTGTGGCTAAAGTTTGAGTCAATTTGGCGGAAACTCTAAAGTAGATTTTTGAAATTTAAGTTTAAATTGAGTTGAACTAGCAAAGAAGACTAATTTAAAATGTATACCAAAATAACATACCATATATCATTTTAGTATATAATATTTAATTCAATAATATAGTTTATTGCATTGAATTGGAGAAGAAGAATTTGTATTGTATACCAAAATGATATACTATATATAATTTTGGTATACAATTTATTTCAATGGTATACTGTTACAGTATACAATATAACGTAACAATATACTATTATAGTTTGGTCCTTTTAGAATTTATTGAGTTATTTTTCAATTTTTCAATGGAGTTCTCATATTTTGTTTCAATTTTTTTTCTTAAACCAAAAATATTTAGTATGAAATATTTGATTGGAGGTTGTGGCTAAAGTTTGAGTCAATTTAGTGAAAATTTTGGAGTAGATTTTTGAAATTTAGGTTGAAATTGAATTGAACTAGTGAAGAAGACTAATTTGTACTATATACCAAAAAAACATATTATGTACCATTTTAGTGTATACTATTTAATTCAATAGTATATAATTTATTGCAACAGTATACTATTACAGTATATGGTGTAATATAATAATAAAGTTAAGTTTGGTATTTTTTTAATTTTTCAAAGAAAAGTTTAATGGGTCATTTTTCAATTTTCAACAAAGTACTCGATATTATATACACAATGAGTATTTGGTGTATAGCATGTGGGTATCATAGTGTATTGCAATAATATACTTTGACTGCTGCTAATATATTATTTTTGATATGCTATATGCTAAAGTAATTCATTTTTTAATAATTAATATATAAAAAATACAAATAAATAAAAAGAACAAAAAATAAAGGAGCCAAAAATATGTGCAGAATTTGATTATGAAAAAAAAGGATTAAACAATAATTTGAAATAATAATAAAAAAAAATAAAGCAAAAAAGAGAAGAGAAACATTTATAATGTATAAGTTGTTTTAATAATTGAATTAAAAAATAAGAAAAAAGATAAAAATATTTATTATACCAATTATATTTTGAAAAAAGTGAAAAAGTATTTACTTTATCAATTATCTTTTGTTATTGTATAAATAAAGAAGAATAAAAAAAAGAGCTAAAAGAGTCAATGAAATTAGATTATGAAGAGAAAAATGAGTTAAATAAAATTAGAAAAGGAACAACAAATAAAGAAAATAAACAAAATAAAAAAGGAGCCAAAATTGCGTGTGAAATTATTTTATGATAGTAATAATAATAGTAGTAGTACTACTACTACTACTAATAATAATAATAATATGATTTGGGCAAAAGATAAATGAACAGAAAAGAAGACAAAAAGAAAAAAAAAGAAGAAAATGAGGAAAAAGAAAAGAAAGAAAAAAGGAAATAAGTACATCAAGAATCTATAGTAAAATAATAAAATGTTGCATAGATTCTCATTAACCGACCTTAGCTCAGTTGGTAGAGCGGAGGACTGTAGTGGGCAGAGCCTAACAGCTAATCCTTAGGTCGCTGGTTCGAATCCGGCAGGTCGGAATTATTTTTATTCCTTTTTTAAATTGACGGGATAAGAGGAAATAACTAGGTCATTAAATGAAAGTAGAATATGAGATCGCTGGTTCGAATCCGGCAGGTCGGAATTATTTTCCTTCCTTTTTTAAATTGACGGGATAAAAGGAAATAACTAGGTCACTAAATGAAAGTAGAATATGAGATTAAACCAAGTCTATAACATAACTTGTCACGACCCAAATTTCCTCCAACCTTGGAGATGATGTCGCCTGACACCACACTTGTTAGGCAAGCAAATGTTAGAGTTCGATTAGCTATTTTCCTTTGATTATTTAAACCGAACCACGAACTAATTATATAAATAACTCTAACACTACTCATGGTCTGGTGTCACAATTCACGAACTACTAAAGAATACTACAATTAATAGGCTGAAAGAAATAATATAACTGTTGTAGAAAAATTATAAAACAGTCTCTACGAACTAAGAGAAGACTCTCGGGATCTGCAAACGCCGAAAGATATACCTCGTGTCGCCGGGTAATGGATGGCGGCTACTAAAAATCTCTATTGATGGCCGGTACCTGGATCTGCACAAAAGAGTGCAAAGTGTAGTATCAGTACAACCGACCCCATGTACTGAGTAAGTGCAGAGCCTAACTCCGACGAAGTAGTGACGGGGCTAAGGCGGGGCATAACTTAACCTGCTACAATATATGTATATAACAAAGTAATAAAACAATCCTATGCAAACAAAAAATATAACTGCAACAATGAATAAATAAAATAACTCAGTCGCCTATTCCAGGCCTCAGCTGTGACCAAGATCCCACATAAATTTCCAAACTTTACATTAAAACAATCGTATGTGCATAATATGAGAAATAATAGAGTAAAACAGTACGTTTTTTCAATTCTTTGTGTTTAAATTCAGTAACACATAAACGTCTACCCTTATCACTGTCTTGTTGCGGCATGCAACCCGATCCACCTGTCCACCCCTATCACTTTCATTTATTTCGCTTGTCCACCCTTGTCACTATCATTTATCACACTTGTCCACCCTTGTCACTATCATTTATTTCACATGTACACCGTTATCACTATCTTGTTATCCACCCTTATCACTATAAATTTATTTATTTATCAAGAACTTTCACAACACTTTTATCTCAACAATTGTAAACAGAAAACTGTACTTCTCCTAGACTCATCAACATTATCACAAAAATGAAACCAGCATAAATACTTATATATCTCGTAAAACAATGTCAACCCGCTCAACATTGATGTACCACAGTACAACAAAGGAAAACACTAATACTTTTTAAAAAATAATTGCAACCAGACTTAACAATAAATTAACAACCAAGTAATCATAAAAACAACAATGGACATGAAACGATTAAAACATGAGCAATTAAATTTGGAAACGGGGAAGGGATCATGTAAGCAGACAATTTGGTGGTGCATAGATACTCGTCACCTCACCTATACACCACACACATGCAATTTCACATAACAATTGAGTTGGGGATTCCTATTCCCTCAAGTCAAGGTTAAACCAAACACTTACCTCAATTTCGCAGACCACTCACTGTTCAATTATAGTTTTTCCTCTTGAATTCACCTCCAATACACTCGAATCTAACCATAATTAACTTAATATCATTAATTAATGCTAAAGGAACTAACTTTACTGAAAATTATAATTTTTCCTAAGTTTTCTCAAAAAAAGTAAAACCCGACCCCCGGTCCGCTTGGTCCAAACTCGAGGTTCATACCAAATTACGTTTACCCATTCACCCACGATCTCGAATATACAATTAGTTTGGAAATCCGACCTCAATTCGAGGTAAAAGTTTGATTTTTACAAAATTCCGTAATTCTACCCAAACTCTCAATTTTTACCATGAAAATTCTTAATTTTTGATTTAAAAGTGATGAAAATCATTGGGTAATTGAAAGAGTAAAGTTTAGAATTGATTACCAACAACTTGGGGATGAACTTTGATGAAGAAAATCGTCCTTAGGGCTGTTTAGTTCGAAAGTTATGAAGAAAAAGGGTTCTGTCTGTGTCTAAGAGTGAATTTATACAGCTGGGCAGGCCTTCTATGCGTTCGCATAGGGTACTGGGCTCCCCTCTCCCCAGGTCCAATATACTGTGCGTTTGCAAGGCCCAGACCGCGTTCACACTGCACAAAAGTGACCCCCTAGAATTTACTCTATGTGATCGCGGTTATTGCTATGCGATCGCATAGTACAAAATATCATTGTGCACAGAACCAGCAAAACAACAATTTTTCATAAGTGTAAAACATCCCGTGGCCTATCCAAAACTCACCTGAGCCCTCGGGGCTCTAAACCAAACATGCACGCAAGTCTAAAAATATCATACGGACTTGCTCGTTCGATCAAATCAAGAAAATAACATGTAAAACTATGAATTAAACCTCAAAACTCATCATTTTTCTCAAGAACACTTATAGTTCATTATTTCTCAACCGAACGTCCAAATCACGTCAAATAACCTCGTTTTCACCAAACTTCACAGTTAACATTTAAATACTATAAGAAATCTGTACCTTGCTCCGGAACCAAAATACGGGCCCGATACCAAAAATTGATTTCTAAGGCTTGGGACCTATTTTCAGGCATACGCCCAAGTCTTATATTTTACTGAGGACCTCCTGGGATTGTCGGAACATAGATCCGGGACCGTTTACTTAAAATGTTGACCAAAGTCAACTATAATCAAATTTTAACTCTAAAAATCACTATTTCTCATATTTTCACATAAAAGCTTTCCGGTTTCATGTCCAGACTGCGCACGCAAATCGAGGTGTTTAAAATTAATATTTGTATGGCTAATAAGCCTAGGGTGGAGTCTAAATTCATAGAATGACCCCTTGGTTCATCACAATCTCCACCTCTAAAATAAAAGTTCGTCCTCGAACGGACATAGAAATTACCTGAATTGGCGAACAAGTGTGGGTATCTACTCTGCATGTCCGAATCGGACTCCCAAGTAGTTGCCTCAACAGCGTCGGAGGACTCGGCCTCAGGCCTGGTTGGAAATGCATATATTCGGGGCTGGGCCCCGCCACCCTGAACCACACCTCTGGGAGGACCTCCACCTCTAGCGGGATGACCTCCACCTCTAACATTCTGGCCTCTACCTCTAACTACCTGATGCTGAAACTGATAACCTGCATATTTCGGACAAGTCCTCCAGATATGCCCAAATTCACCACACTCAAAACATCTCTCATGATAGGTAAACTGACCCGGACGAACTGGCTGACCACGATGAAAACTCTGCAGAGGAGGTGCTCTAATGGGAGCTGAAGGAGCACTGTAGACTGGCTGAGCAGAAGAAGACATATAAGAACCACGACCACTCGAAGTACCATGTGAAGCCTGTAGTGCTGAATGAAATGACCTGAAAGAATGGACGCTGCTAAATGAACTCCCGCCTCCAGATGAGGCACCACTGAAACCACCGGAATAACGAGGTCTCTTGTCAGACCCCTGACCTCCCATCTGGAGAACCGACTCAACCCTCCTAGCCACATTAGCTGCGCCTTGGAAAGAAATCTCGGTCCTTGTCTCCTTGGCCATCTGCAATCTGATGGGCTGAGCAAGGACCTCAATAAACCGTCTTACCCTCTCTCGGTCGGTGGAAAGTATCATAAGAGCATGACGGGCCAAGGTAATGAATCTGGTCTCATACTGAGTGACGGTCATAAAACCCTGCTGGAGACGCTCAAACTGCCTCCTATAATCCTCTCTCTGAGTAATAGGGAGAAACTTCTCCAGAAACAAATCGGAGAACTGGGCCCAAGTCAAAGGCAGTGACCCAGCTGATCAAGCCAAACAATAATCTCTCCACCAGGTCTTGGTGGGACCTGACAGACGAAGACCCCATTGGTCTCCACTATCCCCATGTTCCATAGAACCTCGTGGCAGCTACCAAAATAGTCCTGGGGATCCTTTGAAGATGCACCGCTATAAGTAGTAGTAAACAACTTGCTGAACCGGTTCAACCTCCACAAAGTATCAGCAAACATAGTTGCTCCATTAACGGGCGACACTACTGTAACTGGATGAATTACCCCAACTGGATTGGCTACTGGGGTCTGAACCAGAGTGTGGGTAGCAGGAGTCTGGACCCCTCCTCCAACCTGAGATACGGCTGCTGCAACAGGGAATGTGCCAGTCTGGGCCACACTCTCCATAAGGCCCACTAAACGGACCAAAGCATCCTGAAGAACCGAGGTAGCAATAAACCCCTCGGGGACTTGAGGTGGTCCTGCTGGAAAGGTCTGAGCTAGAACCCCCTCATTAATATCGATCTGAGGTTCCACGGCTGGGGCTGCTACCTGAGCAATGGGCTGAGTCCTGCCCCTGCCTCGGCCTCTGGCGCGACCTCGGCCTCTGCCCCTAGTGGGAGCTGCTGCTGCTGGAGGACTAGAATGTTGGTCAGTGGAAGAGGAATCACGTGTTCTCGCAATCTGCGAGAGAATAGAAGAACCCAATCAGTATTTGAGATGACAAGAATCGCACAATAGAATAGAAATAAAATGGAGGTATTTCCTAACTCAATAGCCTATGAGAGATAAGTACAGATGTCTCCGTACCGATCCTTAAGACTCTACTGAACTTGTTCGTGAATTGTGAGACCTAATCAACCTAGTGCTCTGATACCAACTTGTCACGATCCAAATTACCAACCTTAGGGATCGTGATGACGCCTAACACCACACTTGCTAGGCAAGCCAATGTTAGAGTTCGATTAGCTATTTTCCTTTGATTATCCATTTAAACATAATAAAATAAATTTAAAGTAAACTTAATCTAATGGTTTCCAATGAATAACTCCAAATGTAAAATGATAAACAACTAAATAAAATGAATCACGAACTAATTATATAAATAACTCTAAGACTACCCCAGGGTATGGTGTCACAATTCACGAACTACTAAAGAATATTACAATTAATGGGCTGAAAGAAATAATATAACTGTTGTAGGAAAATTATAAAACAGCCTCCACGAATTAAGACAAGACTCTCGGGATCTGCAAATGCCGGCAGATATACCTCGTGTCCCCGGTTAATGGATGACAGCTACTAAAAATCTCTACTGCTGGCCGGTACCTGGATCTGCACAAAAGAGTGCAGAGTGTAGTATTAGTATAACCGACCCCATGTACTTAGTAAGTGTCGGGCCTAACCCCGACAAAGTAGTGACGAGGCTAAGGCGGGGCAATTATAACTTAACCTGTGACAATATATGTATATAATAAAGTAATAAAACAATCCTACACAAACAAGAAAATATAACTGCAACAATGAATAAATAAAATAACTCAGTCGCCTATTCCAGGCCTCAGCTGTTACCAAGATCCCACATAAATTTCCAAACTTACATTAAAACAGCCGTATGTGCATAATATGAGAAACCGTAAAGTAAAACAATATGTTTTTCCAAATATTTGTGTTTAAATTCAGTAACACATAAACGCCTCCCCTTATCACTGTCTTGTTGCAGCGTCCAACCCGATCCCACCTGTCCACCCTTATCACTATCATTTATTTTGCTTGTCCATCCTTATCACTATCATTTATCTCACCTGTCCACCCTTATCACTATCATTTATTTCGCATGTCCACCCTTATCACTATCTTGTTATCCACCCTTATCACTATCAATTTATTTATTTATCAAGAACTTTCACAACACTTTTATCTCAACAATTGTAAACAGAAAACTGTACTTCTCATAGACTGATCAGCATTATCACAAAAATGGAACCAACAGAAATACTTATATATCTCGTAAAACAATGTCAACCCGCTCAATCTTGATGTACCACAGTACAACCAAAGAAAACACTAATACTTTTTCAAAAAATAATTGCAACTAGACTTAACAATAAATTAACAAGCCAAGTAATCATACAAATAACAATGGACATGAAACGATTAAAACATGAGCAATTAAATTTAGAAACGGGGAAGGGATCATGTAAGAAGACAATTTGGTGGTGCATAGATACTCGTCACCTCACATATACACTACACACATGCAATATCACATAACAATTGAGTTGGGGATTCCTATTCCCTCAAATCAAGGTTAAACCAAGCACTTACCTCAATTTCGCAGGCCACTCACTGTTTAATTATAGCTTTTCCTCTTGAATTCACCTCCAATACACTCGAATGTAACCATAATTAACTTTATATCATTAATTAATGCTAAAGGAACCAACTTTACTGAAAATTATAATTTTTCCTAAGTTTTCTCAAAAAAAGTTAAAACCCGACCCTAGGCCCGCTTGGTCCAAACTCGGAGTTTGGACCAAATTATATTTACCCATTCACCCACGAGCACGAATATACAATTAGTTTCGAAATCCAACCACAATTCGAGGCAAAGGTTCGATTTTTATAAAATTCCCTAATTCTACCCAAACCCTCAATTTTTACCATGAAAATTCTTAGTTTTTGATTTAAAAGTGATGAAAATCATTGGGTAATTGAAAGAGTAAAGTTTAAAATTGATTACCAACAACTTGTGGATGAACTTTGATGAAGAAAATCGTCCTTAGGACTGTTTAGTTCGAAAGTTATGAAGAAAATGGGTTATGTCCGTGTTTAAGAGTGAATTTATATAGCTGGGCAGACCTTCTATGCTTTCGCATAGGGCCTGCCGCGTTCACATAGAACAAAATAATGGCCCTAGTGATTACACTATGCGTTCGCGTTACGCGTTCGCATAGGGTACTAGGCTCCCCCCCCCCAGAATTTACTCTATGCGATCGCGGTTGTTCCTATGCGATCGCATAGTAAAAAATATCACTGTGCACCAGAACCAGCAAAACAATAATTTTCATAAGTAAAAAACATCCCGTGGCCTATCCGAAACTCACTCGAGCCCTCAGGGCTCTAAACCAAACATGCACGCAAGTCTAAAAATATCATACGGACTTGCTCGTGCGATCAAATCATGAAAATAACATGTAAAACTATGAATTAAACCTCAAAACTCATCATTTTTTTCAAGAACGCTCAAAGTTCATTATTTCTCAACAGGACGTCCAAATCACGTCAAATAACCTTCGTTTTTCACCAAATTTCATAGTTAACATTTAAATACTATAAAAAATCTGTACCGGGCTCCGGAACCAAAATACGGACCCGATACCAATAGTTTCAAACATTAATTCTTTTCTTTATTTCATTAATATTTCAGCAAAATAATTTCTTTCAAAAATTGATTTCTAAGGCTTGGGATCTCAGAATTCATTTCCGGGCATACGCAAGTCTCATATTTTACTGCGGATCTCCCGGGATCGTCGGAACACATATCCGGGTCCGTTTACTCAAAATATTGACCAAAGTCAACTATAATCAAATTTTAACTCTAAAAATCACTATTTCTCATATTTTCACATAAAAGCTTTCCGGTTTCACGCCCGGATTGCGCACACAAATTGAGGTATTTACAATTAATTTTTTTATGGATAATAAGCCTAGGATGGTGTCTGGTCGAGACCAAACGAGATAGACATCGAACAAGACCAAAAATAGCATAATAACAAAAATGTGAGATATCTGTAACTGGTCGAGGATCATGGCGGAAATCTCGGAACGGATCAAATCAAGAACGGTTATTTAGCTAATCATGGGATTTCCTTATGTACTTAGAGTTATACCATAAGTAAAATTTCTCTACTATATAAAGAGGGGTTCTAGTCATTTGTAATCCATCTTATTCTGGCATATCAAAGCAATACAATACTCGTTCTCTATGAAATCTCTTGTTCATCAACTTATTTCGTATTTCATAACTTATTTCTCAGACAATCGAGGGTGTTCAACTCAAGGGCTGAATTGCATCTCAATACTGGTTTGCCTTACTTTATTGTTAATTTCTATTATTAATCATTGCATTTATCAATTGGTGTTAAGTGAAATCACGTGTCCTTAAAATGACTTATAAGTTTAATTGTTATCCGATTTTAAGGGTAAACAGTTTGGTGCTCACCGTGGGGATAAGGATAATAGTGATTGCTTAATACTAATTCCGATAACATACACTACTTTACGCTTGTTCTCGTAAGTGTTTTTGATTTCAGGATCAATATGTCGAACTCACAAGCGGTACTTACACACGCTGACAACAACCTCGTTTTTCATAGGGAAAACGACAATGTAGCCGCCCCAGGGATCGAGATACCTCAGGTTGGCGTCGAGGGAGTACCAGCTGCAGACCCTGTCGACATCAGCTCCCATGTCGCTCTAAATGCCAATTTGGGCATCGACCTCGAAAACAACGTCCGCAGAGAAGCTTGATCAATCGGTCAAGATGCACAGGGCGGCAAAGACGACGGAGTTAGCCTTCAATTGATATTTTAAATGCTTCAAGCTCAACAAGCTGACATAGCGCAACTTCAAAACCAGAACCGGGCCCCGAGTAGAGCTGAACCCGAACCCTCACTTGAAGTTGTTCGCAGGGCCGAACCAGTATCGGAGAGGTCGAACGCCAATGAATCAGGGACTGACCCCACCATCATGAAAATGATCGAGGATCTAACAAAGCAAATCAAATCAGGGGAAAAGAAGATCGAGCTAATCACAAAAAGGTGGAAACATACAAATCCCGAGTTGACCAATTACCAAGGGCACCACCGATTCCGAAGGGTTTGGATTCGAAGTAGTTCGTGTAGAAGCCTTTCCACCCAAGTGCGGCTCCAAAGCCCATCCCGAAGAAATTCCGCATGCCATAAATTTCCATAATGGGACCACCGATCCTAATAAGCATGTCACTTCTTATACATGCGCAATAAAGGGGAATGACATAGAGGATGACGAGATTGAGTCTGTTCTACTGAATAAGTTTGGAGAAACTTTATCGAAGGGTGCGATGATGTGGCACCACAATTTGCTGCCCAATTCCATTGATTCCTTCGCCATGCTTGCAGATTCCTTCGTCAAAGCACACGCCGAAGCAATAAAGGTCGCGACTAGGAAGCCAGACCTCTTCAAAGTGAAACAAAAGGACAACAAAATGTTAAGGAATTTTTATCTCAGTTCTAGATAGAACGCATGGACCTACCCCCGGTCGCAGATGATTGGGTTGTCCAAGCCTTTACTCAAGGTTTGAACGTACGAAGTTCGGTATCATCACGGTAGCTAAAGCAGAATTTAATTGAGTATCCAGTCGTGACCTGGGTCGATGTGCACAATCAGTACCAGTCAAAAATCAGGGTCGAGGATGATCAGTTGGGGACCCCTTTCGGTTCTATTTATCTAAACAGGCCCGTCGGTAGAATTCAAAGGGACATCGATAGGGAACCTCGATCTAACAAAGATTGGTATCAACCATACGACGCAGATCGTAGAGCGGTCCGGGACGTAACCTCGTTAGAAGTGATCAAAGGAATGATCAAGGACAAAACTCCCGAGGGCTCATGAGTAAGAGTGGCTTCGATAAACATGTCGAGCCCACAGATGCACCACAACTGTCAGAATACAACTTCAGCATCGACGCATCAAGAATTGTATCAGCTATTAGACGGATCAAGGATACTAGATGGCCTAGACCCCTACAAACCGATCAGACACAAAGGAACCCTAATCAAATATGCAAATACTATGGTACTCATGGTCATAAAATGGAGGATTGCAGACAGCTAAGGGAGGAAGTAGCCCGTTTGTTAAACGAAGGCCACCTTCGAGAGTTCTTGAGTGATCGAGATAAGAACCACTTCAGAGACAGGGATACAAACAGGAAGAACGAGTAGGAAGAGCCACAACACGTGATTCACATGATCGTCGGTGGGGTCGATATTCCACAAGGACTCATATTAAAACACACCAAGGTGTCGATCACCAGGGAAAAGAGAACTCGGGACTACGTTCCGGAAGGGACCTTGTCTTTCAATGATGAGGAATCAGAGGGAATATCACAACCCCACAATGATGCACTAGTAATATCTATCCTTATGAATAAAATTCAGGTTAAACGTGTTTTGATTGATCCAGGAAGCTCGACCAATATTATTCGATCGAGGGTCGTAGAGCAACTCGGCCTACAGGATCAGATTGTGCCCGCAACTCCGGTTCTCAATGGCTTCAACATGGCGAGTGAAACTACAAAAGGTGAAATTATCTTTCCGTTAAACGTAGACGGGACCATTCAAGAAACAAAGTTCCATGTGATCGAGGGTGATATGAGATACAACGCCCTGCTCGGACGACCCTGGATTCATAACGTGAGGGAGGTCCCCTCAACCCTTCACCCAGTTCTGAAATTCCCAACACCGGATGGAGTAAAAATGGTGTATGGGAAACAACATGCTGCCAAATAGATGTTCGAAGTTGATGAAGTAATACCGGTATCGGCGCTTTCATCAACAAAGGGATCAGAGTCGAAAGGAAAGCAGGAGGACCAATAGCAACCACAGGTACCAGCCTTGACCCAATCGGAAGAGCAGAGGGAGGACGAGGATGACGAATATTGGATCCTCCGATCTTTCATAATTCCCGATGACTCAGACGCCACAAAATCAATGGTCAAAGAGCTGGAGCAATTCATACCGATCGAGTATCTGCCCGAGCGAAAGGTATACCTGGGCATAGATTTAACCCCCGAGCTCAAGGAAAAACTTATTAAATTCCTTATATATAATATGGATTGCTTTGCATGGTCCCCCCTTGATATGACAAGGATCCCACCGGAGATCACTACCCTTTGATTAAGCTTGGACCCGAAATTCCGTCCAGTAAGGCAAAAGAGAAGGCCCTAGTCCGAGGTTAAACACGCATTCATCAAGGACAAGTTAACCAAACTTCTCAAAATAGGGTCTATTTGTGAAGTAAAATATCCCGAGCGGTTAGCAAACATAGTTGTAGTCCCTAAAAAGGTCAATAAACTTAGGATGTGCGTAGACTATAAGGACCTAGACAAAGCATGCTCTAAGGACTCTTCCATTTTCGAATATTGATCGAATGATCGATGCCATGACCGACCATGAGATTCTCAGTTTTTTCGACGCCTACCCCGGGTACAATAAAATATAGATGAATCCGGAGGATCAAAAAAAGACTTCATTTATCACTAAGTACGACACCTATTGCTATAACGTAATGTCTTTCGGACTAAAAACTGCTGGTGCAACTTACCAACACCTAGTAAATTGAATGTTCGAAGAACAAATAGGAAAATCAATGGAAGTTTATATTGATGACATGCTAGTTAAGTCTTTGCGCGCAGAGGACTATTTGAAACATTTGCAGGAGACCTTCGACATACTGAGAAAGTACAACATAAAGCTCAACCCGGAGAAGTGTGCATTCGGGGGTCGGCTCGGGGAAGTTCCTCGTCTTCATGGTATAAAATCGGGGGATCGAGATCAACCCCGATAAAATCAAGGCCATCAAAGATATCATGATCGTGGATAATGTTAAGGCCGTACAAAAGTTAACAGGGCGCATAGCCGCCCTAGGCCGATTCATTTCGAGGTCCTCAGATATAAATCACTGGTTCTTCTCACTACTTAAAAAGAAGATCAATTTTGCATGGACACCGGAATGACAATAAGCCTTGGAAGAACTAAAATGGTACCTGTCAAACCCGCCACTGCTTCACACTTCGAAAGCAGACGAGCACCTCTACTTATACTTAGTAGTCTCGGAAATCACGGTAAGTGGGGTCCTAGTTCGAGAAGAGTAAGGTACACAATTTCCTGTTTACTATGTTATTCTGATCTTAGGTGAGTCCGAGACCCGATACCCACACTTAGAAAAATTAGCGCTTGCTTTAATAAGCGCCTCTAGGAATTAAAACCATATTTTCAATGTCACCCAATTTGTGTTGTGACTGCCTATTCCCTTCGCAATATTTTGTACAAACTCGAACTCTCGGGTCGATTAGACAAATGGGCCGTCGAGATTAGTGGTATGATATCGAGTATCAACCCCGAATGGCCATTAAGTCTCAAATTTTGGCAAACTTTGTGGCCGACTTCGCGCCAGCCCTCGTACCCGAGGTCGAAAAGGAACTATTATTATAATTGGGTTCATCATCGGGGGTGTGGACCCTTTTCACATACGGCGCTTTGAACGTGAAAGGGTCCGGGATGGGCATCGTTTTGAAGCCGCCCACGAGTAATACAATTAGACAATCTATCAAAACTTTTAAATAAACTAACAATGAGGCCAAGTATGAGGCCATGATTGCAGGTCTCGAGCTGGCTAAATGTTTGGGAGTAGAGGTCATCGAGGCTAAATGTGACCCCTACTTGTGGTTAACCAAGTCAACAAGATTTTCGAAGTTCGAGAGGATCGGACGCAGAGGTACTTGGACAAATTACAGGTGACTCTACATCAACTTAAGGAATGGACCTTGCAACATGTACCCCGGGAACAGAATAGTTAGGTCGATACCCTTGCAAACTTGGGTTCATCGGTCGAAGATGGCGAACTCAGCTCAGGGACTGTCGTACAAAGCTCGAGATCAGTAATCGAAGAGGGCCATGCCAAAATAAATTATACAAGTCGGGCATGGGATTGGAGAAATAATTACATCGAATACTTAAAGAACGGGAAACTCCAATCAGACCCAGAGGAGTCGAGGACTCTACGCGCAAAGGCATCACGGTTCACCTTGGCCGAGGATAGAACACTGTTCAGGAGAATGTTCGACGGACCATTGGCGATATTTTTGGGACTAGGAGACATCGACTACGTCTAACGGCAGATTCATGAAGGCACTTGTGGAAACCACTCCGGTGCCAAGTCATTGGTTCACAAGGTTATCAGAGCAGGATACTATTGGGCCAACATGGAAAAGGATACAAAAGAGTTCGTTCGAAAGTGCGACAAATGTCAAAGGTATGCGCCGATGATTCATCAGCCCGGGGAGAAACTTCACTCGGTGTTATCCCCATGGCCATTCATAAAATGGGAGATGGTCGCCCTCTCCCTTCGGCCCCAGGTGAAGCTCAATTTATTTTGTTTATGACTAATTATTTTTCTAAGTGGGTTGAAGCACAGGCTTTCGAGAAAGTAAGAGAAAAAGAAGTCATAGAATTCATTTGGGACCACATTATATGCCGATTTGGGATGCTTGCCGAGATTGTGTGCAACAAAGGAAAGTAGTTCATCGGCAGCAAAAGTGACAAAATTTCTCAAGGATCACAAGATTAAAAAGATTCTATCGACACCATATCATCCCAGTGGGAACGGACAAGCCGAGTCAACAAACAAGACCATCATTCAAAGTCTAAAGAAAAGATTGACTGACGCTAATGTGAAATGGAGAGAAATCCTGCCAGAGGTCCTTTGGGCATACCGCACGACGTTGAATTCCAGTACAGGGGCAACACCGTTCTATTTAGTCTATGGTGTCGAAGCTCTTATCCCGATCGAAGTCGGAGAACCTAGCCTCAAGTTTCGATATGCAACAGAAGAATAAAATCACGAGTCTATGAATACAAGCCTCGAATTGCTGGATGAAAGACGGGAAGCTGTCTTCGTTCGAATGGCCACACAGAAACAACGGATCGAAAGGTATTACAATCGAAGAACCAATCTTCAACATTTCAAAATCGGGGACTTGGTGCTAAGAAAAGTCACCCTCAACACTCGAAATCTGAATGAAGGAAAACTAGGGCCAAATTGGGAGAGACCGTATCAGGTCCTCAACAATATTGGTAAAGGATCTTACAAGCTCTGCACAATGGACGACGAGCAATTATCGAACAATTGTAACGTATCGCTCATAAAGCGATACTACTGCTAAGGTACGACCTTTCCATTTATCATTTATATTTTAAACTAACCAATTACAGGTGTTCGATCAGGGACGGTTATGGATTCTTCAAACACGAAGTCTTTAGGTCTGGAAGCACACATTGCACTCATTTTCCCTTAGACCGATTTTTGTCCCAATTGGGTTTTTCCGGTGAGGTTTTTAACGAGGCAACTATTGTTCATGCTAACTTAGAGCAATTCAACAGTATCTGAGGCGTGTTTACAGTCAACCTCGAATACTGGTGGGCATCGCCATCGAATGTCAACTTTTTTGCAAGGAAAGTACTTCGTATCAATAAGGTCTCGATAAGTAAATATTGTAAGGGCCAAAACGGTCGAATGAGCCGTGCCCATGTAGGTTACTCGAGCCCTAACATCAAACATGTACTCATGTATAATCATCTATTAAGAGAAGTATTTTTCTGTGCCAAATATTTCATGCGTTCGAAAATTTTTATTTTACCATTTCATACTCTTGATCTATTGTGAAAACAGGCTTAAGGGCCAATCACGACTGATGTTCGAACAAACACTCAGGGGCTGCCGTCCGAAAAATAGAATTATTAAAACTTTGAGACTATAAGACCTTAAAGGCAACCCTCGGTTTCTATACCCCACGGCCACCCCACCCAGGGACCACCCCACTCGGGGACTGACACTTCGAGCAAGCTCGAAATGAAACAGGAAAATAAGCCTAAGAGGCAAGTCCCAAAATAAAAGGCTACAGACGAATTAAGACGGTTTGGAGACATCCGAATTCCGTAATAAAACAAGCCTTCGAATATTTTCATAAAATCGGTTAAAAAGGCTACCCTCGTAAAACTATGAAGAGTTTCAATAATATCAACCCTCGAAAACCCTAATGGGTATAAAATTATTCAAACTCTCGAACAATTCCTTATGTCGTGTTAAGGCACAACAAAACATTACAAAGGGTTCGATAATATCGACCCTCGAAAACCCTAATGGGTACAGATTCGTTCGAACTCTCGAGCAATTCCTTATCTCATGCTAAGGCATAACAAATTTTTATATGATTAACAACAAACTTTTTAAGCCGAAAGGGGGAAAAGGCCATTCTTTTTTACAAAGGCCACATCGGCCTAATACAAAAGCCTAAGGCCCATTTCTATTTTGAGTTCGAGAAATCATCCTCACTCAAATAAAACCTAAGGGTTACCCTACTTCGAGTTTGAGCAAGTACTCGCTCGATTATAAAAAGCTATACTAGTCCGTCTTCGATCAAATTGCCTAAGCCTCGAACCTATGAATGCAATTTTATAAGGCATAAATGAAACAAAACCTCATAAGGCATAAATGAACAAAATTCTCATAAGGCAAGAATGAAATAAAAACAAGTCGAAAAGAAAAGAGATCTTTATATATATGAAAGGTTATTTACAAGGTCTGATCAGGATCCTATACAAAAAATCTAGAGGGAAAATCTTAAGTGCCTAATTTTCCCCGGGAGCTACGTTTTCACCATCCTGATCCCTTTCGCTCTTGGACCCGCTCACGCTCCTGGCATCATCATCATCAGAAGAAGCCAGTGCCTTGACGTCGGCTTCGATCTCTTTAGCATTTTTGATCTCATCAGTGAGACCGAAGACTCGAGCATGGATCTCCTCGAGGGTCTCCCTTCGAGACTGGCACTTGGCAAGCTCGAAAATCCATATGCTCGATTTTGGGCAGCATCGGTAACTTACTTTGCCTGAGCTTTAGCGGCTTCAGCATAAGACCGGTAGACATCCACGATCGCCTCAGTATCAGCCTTGGCCTTCTCAGCATCAAATTTGGCCTTTGCAAGTTCGGTGACCAACTGAACCTGGAGATCCTCAATTTTCTTGGCCTTTATGCCAAGTGTTTCTCTTTCATGCCCTGGAGTTGATTGTCAGTCGAGGAAAACTGAGCCAGAGGCGGTCCATATTTTGCTTCCACACTATGATCTTCGCCTTCACCGCACCTACCTCCACACGGAGCTGCTCGATCATCTCAAGCTTCTGTTGGACCTGTGAGATCGAATTGTTAGCCATCACCCCCGAACCAATGCCATGAACTTCTAAGACTTTTATTACCTGCTCGGTCAGGTCACTTTGTTCTTTTCGAGTCGCGGCTAGATCAACTCGGAGGTCCTTGATTTGTTCTTCTTTTTGCCCACTGAGAAGTTTAAGGAAATTCTTCTCCTCGGTAAGCCCTTGAATATCGGCCTCGTACTGGCTAAGTTCTGCTTGATATATGGAAAATGCCTCATGATGAAGCACTACAGTCTACACAGATAGAAGAAAAGAAATTAGACAAGAAGGGAACAAACACAAGTATGATATCAACAAGGGAAGTTAAGGCTTACTCGATTCAAATCCTGTTGTGCCTCATTTAAGAGACTTGGTTCTCCACCCGAATCCTTCCTCGATGTCTCCAAGTCACTCAGGGCAGCAACGTCCTCAATCCCAGTAAAGTAACCACGGAAAGGGTCCTCCCCTCTATGGGATCCTTCTATGGAAGAAGTCTTCATGGCTCGAGCCTCCTGAATCATCCCCTCGGAAAATGAAGGAAGCGACGGGGAGTCTCCAATTTCTATTTCCCCAAGTAGGTCACTTGGGGCGTTCTCTTCATCTCGAGGAGCCTCGAGACCGGTCTTCACGACTATCTCCGTCGTTTGTTCACCTCAATAGGTAGCGTCTTCAGCTTTTGACGACTCATGGACTTTGCCCAAGTCTTTTTCCGAGTCCCCAAAAGCTCGAAGCGGAATGTCTTCAACTCTTACCGACTCAGTGGCCTTTTGTTCCATGATATTTGTTTTCACTCGGGCCACTAGCCCGGAATCGTCTTCTTCTTCCTCCTCTTCTTCTTCTTCTTCTTCTTCTTCTTCTTCTTCTTCTTCTTCTTATTCTTCTTCTTCTTCTTCTTCTTCTTCTTCTTCTTCTTCTTCTTCTTATTCTTCTTCTTCTTCTTCTTCTTCTTCTTCAGCTCTATGCGGAATGTCTTCAACTCTTACCGACTCAATGGCCTTTTGTTCCACGGTATTTGTTTTCACTCGGGCCACCAGCCCGGAATCGTCTTCTTCTTCCTCTTCTTCTTCTTCTTCTTCTTCTTCTTCTTCTTTTCTTCTTCTTCTTCAGCTCGAGGCGGAATGTCTTCAACTCTTACCGACTCAGTGGCCTTTTGTTCCACGGTATTTGTTTTCACTCGGGCCACCAGCCTGGAATCGTCTTCTTCTTCCTCTTCTTCTTCTTATTCTTCTTCTTCTTCTTCTTCTTCTTCTTCTTCTTCTTCTTCTTCTTCCTACGCCTCCCTTAGGAGACGAACTGACTCCATGGATAGATGGATAATGTTTTTCCTTGGCTTTTACGAGCCACCTTCTTCTTAGGCTCTGACCCGTCGGGGGTCGATGCCCTCTTCCTCTTACTATCATTTGCCGGTTTCGAAACGGGGAATGGAATTTCCTCTTCACCAGAAGGGGTCCTCATGACTGCATATTTCCCAAGACCTATAAAGGAAAGGGAAATCGAGTAAGCTCGAAAAAACACTTTAGTGGATTTGAGCATGAGAACGAGACTTACCATGGTTTTTGGCCTCCCACTGGCCCTTTGACAGGTCGCGCCATGCGCGCTCAACATACGTAGAAGTCGAGGCTAGGCCCCTAACCTAGCTCTCGAGGTTAGGGATAGCATCGGGCATCCAAGCAGCCACTACACCATGAAAAAGAACGTTAGTAAGAAGAATAAGCAAGAATAACAAATAGAAGCTAATAGTGAAATCGTACTTACGTTTCATATTCCATTTCTATGGAAACGACATGCTCTTAGTCGAAATCAGGTCTAAGGTCTTCACTCGGACGAACCGACCCATCCAGCCTCGGTCTTTGTCCTCATCCAAGCTCAAAATCAACACCTTGGTAGCCCGGCGCTGGAGCTTTATTAGCCCACCTCGGTAGAGTCGAGGGATGTACAACCTAATAAGGTGATTGAGGGTAAAAAGGAGCCCCTCAATTCTGCTCATGAAAAATCGGAGCAGAATAACAATCCTTCAAAAGGATGGATGGATTTGTCCTAGGGTTATTTGGTATTTGCGGCAGAAATTGACAATAACGGGATCGAGGGGACACAACGTGAAAGGATAAGTGTAAACACTCAAAAATCCTTCCACGTGGGTAGTGATGTTTTCTTCGGGGGCCGGTATTACCACTTCCTTGCCTTTCCAGTTGCAGTCCTTCTTTACTTGCTTAAGGAAACTCTCAGGTATCGAGCATATGTATCTCGATATCGGCTCGCACTGACCAGGGACCGACGAAGTTTTCTCGATCTTGAAATTGGAACTGATGACGCACCCCCCGGGAACGCACTCCTCAGGGCGTGGCTCTATCGGCATTTTCTCACCAGCCGGCCGAGATGATGAAGCAGTTTCTTTTTGAGGCACAGTCTTTGATGTTTTCGACATTTAAGTTTTGAGGTTAAAAGAAGATGAAGATGATGAGATTTGGTGTTTTAAGAAGGGGTTAACAACAAGACTTGAAGATTTGCAAATTGAGGACTTGAAGGATGTAGAAAGCTTTGGAGACTAGAAGAGATTGGAAGTAAAATTTGAATCAATGGGAAAGTGGCCTATTTGTGGGTTTCAAGGCAACGATTCAAAGTTGCTATTGGCCGAACATCAACTGACACACATTAATAACCCGGGGAATTGTACCGACGGGACATTTCGGTCACCTCTGTCGCTTACGTCACGGTGATGATGTCATGACAGGTCGGGGTAAAAATCGAAGAGCTCAATTCGTTTCTTGTAATTACACTCCAAAAAACGAGGGGACTATCTGTATACGGTTAAAATCAGGCCTACCCAATTTTACTAATTAACCGAGACCAGGGTGATGGATCGAAGATCGGCCACGTAATAGATCAGACCGAGGTATGAGGATAAGATACCGAGTTCGGGATTCGAGGTATCTGTCGAGATCGAGACCAGTAGTGATCGAGACCAAACGAGATAGACATCGAGCAAGACCTAATATAGAAAAGTAACAGAAATGCGAGATATCCGTGACTGGTCGAGGATCATGGAGAAAATTTCGGAACGGATCAAATCAAGAACGGTTATTTAGCTAATCATGGGATTTCTTTCTGTAATTAGAGTTATACCATAAGTAGAATTCATCTACTATATAAATGGGGGTTCTAATCATTTGTAATCCATCTTATTCTGGCATATTAAAGTAATACAATACTCTTTCTCTCTGAAATTCTCTTGTTCGTCAGCTTATTTTGTATTTCATAATGTATTTCGCAGACAGTTCGAGGGTGTCCAACTCGAGGGTGTCCAACTCGAGGGATGAATTGCATCTCAATACTGGTTTGCCTTACTTTATTATTAATTTCTATTATTAATCATTGCATTTATCAATTGGTATTAGGTGAAATCACGTGTTTTTAAAACCACTTATAAATTTAATTGTTATCTGATTTTAAGGGTAAATAATCGTACAAAAAATTTATGTTCAACAATAATCATACGCACATCAATTAGAGAGACGTCTTCAAGGATGTGGATTCTAATGAACCGGCTTCATTGAAAAAAATTATCATATTATGTGTTACATTGAGCTTTTATTTGTTTATTGTATTAATTAGTTTTATTATATTTGTTTTTGTAAGTTGAAACTTTGTATGTTTGTAACGAATGGACTTTTCTCTCCATATCGTTCCTCCGAAAAATGTGTCTCAGTTACAGCCAAACTCCCCTCCGCTGTGTGTAAATTTGTGTATCCATTGAGTATTGATTTGTTCTTCTGATAGCCTAACAGGTTATTAGATTGAGCTTCTTCTTTTTCATAAATGAATAGGAGGTCAATTCGCCATTTTTATTTATTGTTTGTTTGTTGGTCTAATTATAAAGAGTTTGTTTGTCAAAGAAGAAAATATAAAATATATATTAAGAATTTCAATAAAATGAAGGTATGTAAATACAAGAATTAAGAATTGAAGATTTTAAAGAAAGTATGTTAGAGCTCAATAAATTGTTAAATTTGTTTAAATAAATTAGGTAGATCTTCATGAATTATTTATGCATTTAGTGTTTGCACGATTGAACCTATTTAGCATAACCAGTAATCCAATTTTTTATATTCATTTTCAAGTGTTTTAAAATCTTGGCACAAAATAACGTCATTTTGCTCCAATTAACAAAAGGATAATCCAATGCACGAAGTATTCCGCATTCGCATAGGTCCGAAAAGGGCCGTACCTATTGGGTTAATAAAATATTTATATACATGAATTATTTACTAAATTCAACTAGTATACACACAATGAAAAAATCAACAAAATAATGCATGACTTGCTCCTGACTCCAAAAAGGAGAATGCATTAAAACCTTGAGCGTTTGCTTGCTGAGATCAAATGACTAAACAGATACCATATCCTTCTCTTTTTTGCAGTAGTGTTCTTGTTGCAGTCTTAATTGCATAATGCTGCATTTTAAACTCCTTTCTTGACTCTGCCAATACAAAGCAGACAAGATTTACAAAGAAAACTCAAATGCTAATCTTATCAAATAAAGCATTGAATAAAGTAAGGGATTTTGAGTATTGCAAGAAATGCCAACTTGTATAATCTATAAAGAAAAAAAGAAAAAAATTAACCTCAAGTGCAGAAATATTTTTGAAAAGCTCAAAGAATTCTTCTAACAGCAACTTCTCTTGTACAGCTACCTCTGCCATTTCCTTGAGTACTTCTGCAGTTTTCTCAGCCTGAACAAAAATTTAATTTACAACTCATTTTCTACTGAAACTATTTATACTATTAGAAATAATATAAGCAATGCAAGAATTTACAAAGTCGAAATCTTACTCCTGACGAGAAAGTGGATAATATTTTCTTGATCGATGAGGATACATCTGAGGCATGTTGAAGAGTAATAATAGCCGATTGTGGTTCCACCTACAGGATTAATCTTGTCAGCTAAATGCTCTGTTTTTGTAATAGCCCAGTCCATGGTATATTATCCGCTTTGGGCATAAGCATGCATGGCTGTAAAACACGTCACTATAAGGTTTGTTTACTTATATACCCAGCATATCTCATGTTGATATGGGATTCGACTGGGTGTCGCATACACTCCCTTTGGGACTCAGCGTACGCAGAGTGATTCTGATAGCATATTTAACAGCACAGTCCATTAGTAATATTATCCGCTTTGGACCGAGGCCGGCATGACTTTAAAATGCGTCGTTAGGATCAAAGGCGTATTTACTTATATACCCGGCATCTCTCTCGTGTTTTATCGATATGAGATTTGCCCGGGTACATATTTCATGGTAGAGCAAATAGACCAAGTGAATAAAAATGAGTTATTTGAATTGACATACCGTTGCTCCTTCAATAAGAGGTACCCTACAAACTGCAGACTGTAAACCGTCTATGGATTTTGACACTGATGAGGAGTGTTGCCTTTCCATAGAATCCCATGCTTCTAGTAACTTAATCTGCACAAATCATTCATATATGGCCGAAAAATATTACCTAAACACAATTGTAATGGTTTTGGTTTTTTGGTAAATCATGTCATCTTGCCAATTTAATTAAGGGTGATTAGTTCTTACTTGAGCATGAAGAATAAAACTCAATTTCATGTCCAGTTTTTGCCTCTGTAGCTGCAGCTTCTTTTGTACCACAGATTGTCTCAGTTTTGTTAGACCACCCCAAGCATATACTAAGTTTGCCTGAGAAAACCAAATAACTCCATCAGCTGATTTTATAACTAAGGCCTAGTACTCATCACAACATTTTAAACTAAGGAAAAAGACTACACAAACCTCAGCCTGTTTACTTATATTTTGATTGACAATATCAGCTCTGGCATTTACATATCTCCATTGTAACAATCTATTATGAAGCATCCTTAGCTGATGAACGCTCTCGGTCATGCCTGGCCGAAGAGGAGATGCTGCAACAGGAGAAAATTTCTTACCTTTGAACAATTCAAGCCCCATACTAAGGAAATTCCCGACTTTTTTCCCCCTCGAAGGACTCGTCGGAGGCTTCATATTTAACACAAATGTCCTTTTGTTTTCTATCAACATAGGGGGAGAGTTTGGCCTTCCAGGAGACAGAGTCCACTTAGAACCATGAATTGGATTCTTGAATTTGAGTCCTAATTTTGGAGAACTGTCTGATGAAACTGGCTTCTGAACACTGGAATCTGCACTCCATCTTCGCGACCATTTTGATGATGAATCTTGCATATACTTTGAAGGAACTTCAATTCCAGCTTTTCTTGAACTCATTGTTGGTGCCATATAAGATGGTGCTAAGTTTCTCCGAATGACAGGAGAATCCAAGCTGTTGTTTGAATCAATGTCACTATACTCAGATTCATGTTCCAAGTCTGATAAAATATCTGATCTAATTCGAGCAGAATCAGATCTTCGTCGAAGGGAGTTCTCATCAACAGAAAGTCTTCCCGGGACAATATGATCACTATAATCTTCTAATAAATTTGAAGACTTTGAAGAAGTTGAAAATCTCCCTGGAAATTTGAGTTTTCCAGTGTACCTCATTGATCCACCAAAAAATGATTTTCTTTTTTCTTTTTCATTCTCAAATCTACTAAACTCCGTGCAACTCTTTTGCTTACTTAGAAACATTGGAGTTTTGCAATTTTTGCGCTCTTCAATGTCTTTTAGCCTCTCATTTCCCAAGTGATTTGCAAAAGTGTCGACCGTTGAACTTGAAGATGGCCAAAGTTTTCCCATGAATCCTGAATTCTCAAGGCTTTTATGCTTTCTAGAATCAGTGGATGATCTTGGTTTTGGCACTATGTTTTGTGGAGACTGATTCTCAGTATCAAGAATGGAACGATTTGAAGTTGTGGAGAGATATCTTGAACTTATTTTTCTTGACTTTGGCTTTTTTGGCGTCAAAGAATGATCAAAAACCATGTTTTCACAGTCGTTCTCCTTCATGGTAACAACAAAATCAACAAGCAAACAACACAATAGAGTCAAGAGAGAAAAGTTTTGGCTTTTGGATTTTTGATTTTTGGTTTGTTGCCGAAAATGGATGAGACTAAAAACAAACACTTGAAATGTGGCGGCAATGTAGATGCTAAGCCGGCATATTTACCGGGTTTCTGGTGAATGGATTTATCAATTTACGTAAATAGCCTTGTATGGAGAGATTTTGTTAAGAATTAAAAAGGGTAGTTTTGGGTTTTGATGAGTGGAAGTAAGTTTTGAATGTTCTCAAAGGGAGTTGACTTGGATAGAGACATTAGAAAAACAAATGACATCAACAAAGATAATGTTGGGTTTGGAGAAATTAGCAACTAATCTTTATCAGAATGGAGTGTCGTTTGAGGATTCTGTTTGTTTAGCTTTGCCGGCATTCCTAGTATTACCGTTGCTTTGGGATAGAAACCTGAAGAGGTGCCACTTGGTGCCTCTTTAATTTTGGATTTAATTTATCCTGTGTAAATTTCTTTTTTCTTTTTTTAACTATTCAGTGTTTTTCAAAGGTGACCTAACACTGTAAAAAATAATTGTAAGCTTCTATTTTTGCAAGAAATAATATTTGTGAGTAGTAATTTTAAAATTTTCTATTCCCAAAATACCAACAAATAAATTATGCAATAATCCTGTTGTATATGGTAAAATCGGGTCCACCCCTAGATTAAGGTTCGTCTTTGAACCCATATCGAGTTGAGGTTCGAGATTACACCGTCAAAGCTCGAGCCCCCGTGACCGAACAAAATCGAGATCGAGGGAAATTTGCTGAGCCGGATAACAGAAAGACAAAATATTCGCGATCGAGCGTAGATCACGTCGGAGATCTCGGCATGTATCAAGGATAGTCCGATTAATTAGCTAATCATGAGATTTCTTACTTCATTTAGAACTGTATCAAGAGTAGGACTCCCCTACTATGTAAATGGGGTCTGATCATTTGTAAAACACATCACATTTACGCAATACATACATTGTCTTTCTAGCTTTCAATATCTTGATACTCTATTCTTATCAGTTGAAACTTCACTTAGTTCAAGCGTGATCGAACTCGAGGGCCAAGGCTATTCGATTCGTTTGGTTAGCTTTTATTTCTTTTATAGTCAGTTTCAATAGCCAAGTTATATTACGTATCCTTAAAATCACGTATAAATTCAATTGTTATCCGTTTTTAGGGTAAATAATTTGGTGTCCACCGTGGGTCTAAAGATAATAGTGATTGCCTGGTATTAGCTTTCGTATCACACACTATTTTACACTTGTTCTTGTGTGTATCTTTGACTCCAGGATCAAAATATCGAACTCTCAAGCATCACCTATACACGTGGACAATGACTTCGGTCACCATGACGAGAATGACAACATAGAACTAGGGAGCGACGTACCTCCAATTGGCCTCGATGGAGTTCCGGTTGTGAATCCAATCGGCGTCAGCTGGCTTGTATCCATCAATGCAAATTTGGCTGTCGATCTCGAGAGTAGCATCTGTAGGGATGTTCGATCGGTCGCTCAGAGCACATATGGCGGTGAAGAGGGAGGAATCAACCTTCGGGTGATCTTCGAGATGTTGCAGGCTGCGATAGCCCAACTCCAAAACCAGAATCATGTACCAAGCAGGATCGAGCCCGAGCCATACCAGGAAGTTGTTCACAGGGTCGAATCAATGTCAAGAAAATCGAACGGGAATGAATCGGGGGGTTGATCCTGCAATCACGAAGATGCTCGAGGAACTAATGAAACGAGTTGAGTCGGGGGAAAAGAAGATCGGAGCAAACGACAAGAAGGTGGAAACTTATAACTCCAGGGTTGATCAAATCCCGGAGGCACCACCAATATTGAAGGGTTTGGATTCCAAAAAGTTCGTACAGAAGCCTTTTTCCCCGAGCGCGGCTCCCAAACTGATCCCCAAGAAATTCCGCATGCCCGAGATTCCTAAGTACAATAGGATGACCCACCCAAACGAGCATGTCACCTCTTACCCATGTGCAATTAAAGGGAATGATCTAGAGGACGATGAGATTGAATCCGTGTTACTGAAGAAATTCGGGGAATGTTAAAGGGAGCTATGATATGGTACCACAATTTACCACCTAACTTTATTGATTCTTTTGCTATGCTTGCGGTTTCTTTTGTAAAGGCACACGCCAGAGCCATTAAGGTCGAGACTAGGAAGTCGGACCTCTTCAAGGTAAGGCAGAAAGATAACAAGATGCTCAGAGAGTTTGTGTATCGGTTCCAAATAGAACGAATGGATCTATCACTGGTCGCCGATGGTTGGGCCGTTCAAGCTTTCACTCAAGGATTAAATGTACGAAGCTCGGTGGCTTCACAGCAGTTGAAGCAGAACTTGATTGAATAGCCCGTTGTTACCTGTGCCGATGTATATAATCGGTACCAATCGAAGATTAGAGTCCAAGACGACCATCTGGGGGATCCTTCCGGGTCCATTTATCCTATCAGGCCCGTTGACAAAATCAAGAGGGACATTGATCGAGAACCAAGATTGAACAGGGATCGATACCGGTCGTATAATGGAGATCGTAGGAGCAACGGATCTTGGCGCAACCCTGTACGAAAGTGAAAGGAGAAATGATCGAGGCCATAACTCTCGAGGGCTCATGAGCAAGAATGGTTTCAACAGCCATATCGGATCAAAAGAAGCACCACGATTGTTAGAGTATAAATTCAATGTTGACGCATCCGCTATCGTATCAACTATCGGATGCATCAAAGATACTAAATGACCTTGACCTCTGCAGACCGATCCAGCCCAGAGAAATCCCAACCAAATGTGTAAGTATCATGGCACCCATGGCTACATAACGGAAGATTGCAGAAAATTGAGAGACGAAGTAGCCCGTTATTCACCAATAGTGATACTTAATAGAATGAACTACAATTATCGATTAAATTGATCATGATGAGTAAATATCTTTGACACCATTAATGCTCAAAACTTAAGGTATTACATTATTTACGTTTATTTCTTTTGCTTCTTAGTTAGTGATGATAGCCAAATCAAAATTTATGGACCTCAACATCCGATAGTCCACCACTTTATTTTTTGTGCTATTCTTCCTATTTTTTTTTTTTTTTTTTTTTTTTTTTTTTTTTGAAATTCGCTTATTTTTGTCTTAAATGAATAATTTATTGTTTAGAAAGTAACTTTTGTTATTAGTGTAGATATTTTATAAAATAAATTTAAGCGCCTCTCAATATGGTTTCGCCTTAAGCCACGAGATCCATTGAGCCGCCCCTGTATGATCATCGTTGATTATTATGATTTGATGTAAAAATATAAACTGATTGGTATAAGTAAGTATTTTCACCAATTAGGAATCCTGTATGTAAATCAAAATACTACAATATCCTTCTCCATTTTTTTTTGTTTTGTTTTGTTTTGTTTTGCTTTTAGAATATTCGAAGTTGCTAAGTTGTAGAAATTAATAATTTTAGTCTCTTTATTACGGGTAGTTTAGCGTATTATAATTCGAATAATATTTCATATTTCTGGTCCCTCGTCTAGTAGGCGTTTGGCTAAATTTCTCCTCCTTTTGGTCAAGAGGAAAGGGAAACAAGTCATGAGCTATGTGCAAGACACTTTGAGGGGCAATTCTAAGTGGGCGTTTGGACATAGGAATTGTAAAATTTCATAAAAAGTGAAAAAAATTCCAAGTGAAAAAGGTATTTAAAAATTAGAGTTGTGTTTGGACATAAATATAATTTTGGGTTGTTTTGAAGTTTTGTGAGTGGTCTGAGTGAAAATTTTGAAAAATAACTTTTTAGAGTTTTTAAAATTTTTGAAAAATTCCAAAATTCATTTTCAAATGAACATTGAAAATTTTATGGCCGAACACTGATTTAAAAAAAAGTGAAATTTTTTCAAAAAAAGTGAAAAACTTCTTATTTTCAAACGGGTTTTAGAGTCCGTTAGGACATAAGAAATCTTTTCCTTTTTTTCCAAGAATTTTCACTTTTTTTTCGAGTTTTCAATTTTCACTTGAACTTGAAGATGCATTATGGAAATTTTCGAAAATTTTAAAAACTCCAAAAAACTGTTTCTCAAAAATTTTCCACTCAAATCACTCACAAAACTTCTAAAAACAACCCAAAATTATATTCATTTTTCAAATACTATTGCCACTTGAAATTTTTTTCCCCCTATTTTGAAATTTTACAATTCTTATGTCCAAACGCCCACTAAAATTGGTTCATTTGAAACGTAGAACGTTGGAGCTACAAATACAATAAACATATAAGCCTGCACTCTCCCGTTTACAGAAGAAAAATATAAAGGAGAAGATATTTCATTTAGTTTGAACCACCCGAAACAAAAGGAAAATCAGGCTAGGAGATGACTCGTAATCGATCCGGCTGTTGGATATAAAGGAGAAGATATATTAAAAAAGCGCCGTTGCCGGGGATCGAACCCGGGTCACCCGCGTGACAGGCGGGAATACTCACCACTATACTACAACGACATTGTTGATCTGTTGCTGTAGCTTATGAAAAATAAATGTTCTCTTATTTTGGTAGCAATACTAGATCGATTCGATATTAGGGCAATACAATTACATTTAATATTTGTGACTCACTTAGCGGTTGTCCAGATTTACGGCCAATCGATTGAATATTGAAGAAAATATTATTATCAGTATTGTTGTTGTTATTGTTATTATTATTATATACCTAAATATAAGTGTTAGGGGTGTACAAATCGAATCGAAAAATCGCACCAAATCGAAAAGTCAAACCAAACTGATTAAAAAATTCGATGTGGTTTGGTTTGATTTGATTTGGTATTGAGTAAAAAAAACCCAAACTAACCCGACATATAAATATATAATTTTTATATATATTTTAAGATTTTATATATAATTTTCTTTAAAAAAATATCTAGAAATATTTGGGATTCTCTTGCGGGATATAAATTTTAATAGAATATGAAATGCTCCATATTTATTGATCTTAAATAATGAGTTGTATGATCACTTACTTATCAAGTGTTACTGCGTCTATCTCTTTGTTCTTTCATATTCATATCATATGTTAAGATCTATTAAATGTTTATATCTTTTTCGAATGTGAAATGGTTATTAATATTTAGGTATCATATTGATTTTTATATTTAATTACTAAATTCGGTTAACCTGAATGTGTATATCAACGAAAATTTTTGGCGGACGACTAAAAATATAACAATTATGTGTTACTAATAGAATTATTCCATAAGAATATTTTAATTGATAATATGTTTGTCAATTTTTTATACTTTTAGTAAATGTTTATTTAATTATCAAATATTTAACAAAGTAATATTGAAATAATATGTAAGTAATAAAAAACCCGAAAAATCCGACAAAACCGAACCAATCCAAACCGATATAATTGATTTGGTTTGATTTTAATAAAATCCGAACCAACCCGGTCCATGTACATCCCTAATAAGCGCTATAATAACCTGTGTTGTGTAGTATAAACTCCTAATCGAAGCAATGTTCCAAGTCCAAAAGGGACTTAACGTGAAATCCTTGCTCCAAATATTGCCATCGCCAACCAATTAGATTACATGATTCTCTTTGTCCTAAAATAATTCTTATAGTTACGAAATGTATGAAATTATGAATCCTTTCTTATTAATTTATGAGAATCATAAATGTATTAGAGTTTCTATACGCAAGAAACAAATGCGTAGTAATGTGCAAGTAAATTGGAATATGAAAAACCCTTTGAATATATCAAAATCTTTCTGGGAAACAAGGGGGCAAGTCAAACAAAGTCATTGTTCAAAGTAAGTTATTGGTCTCCTAATAGGAGTCATAGTTTTAACGCATGCCATAATTGCCATTACTACTCAAAATGCTTATTATTTCACTCCTCTCTTCTCTTCTTCTACTTTAATGACTTTGTATAATAAATACATAATTACTAACAATCTCATTCATTATTTATGAAACAAAACATACTTATTCCCACTCTTACCATATAAATTAGATCTTGTTCAAGGAACAGTTTCAGTATTCTCAAATCAAACACCTCATCCTTTTCTCTTTTGCATATATCATTTCTCTCTATACCATGGGAAATGATAATGAAACTTGTGACACTAGACTCACACTTGGACTTGCCACAAGTGATTTATTACCTAAACAGAACCAATCAGAAGAACATAAGAAGATTATATGTTTAGATCTATCTATTCCTCTTCATTCTAGTGACATGGAGGAGAAAAAGACTGAGGGGTCCACCTCAAAAATTTGTAAAAATGACCAAAGGCAAGCCCCGAACAGTATAAGTCCAAGAAATTACAACAATTTTAACAATGAGAGCAAGAAGAATGGTATGAGAAAGAAGCTGAGACTTACCAAAGAACAATCCACCTTGCTTGAAGAAAGTTTCAAACGGCACACTACACTTGCTATGGTATATCATTAATATTTTAAAGTTTACATATATATATATATATATGTAAAGGGAAGCCCGGTGCACGAATCATATTGCAGTGTCCAAGGAAGGGCCGCACCCAAAGGTGTGATATAGGCAGCCTACCTTGATGCTTGCATCAGTGGCTGATTCAACGGCTCAAACTCGTGACCTACAAGTCACACGGAAACAACTTTACTGTTGCTCCAAGACTCCCGTCTTCTTCTTTCTTCTTTTTGTTTTTATGTACTCTCGCAAGAAAGATTGATGGAAAATGTCTTTTAACAAGTGAGAGTTAATAGTGATATAGGATNCTCGTGACCTACAAGTCACACGGAAACAACTTTACTGTTGCTCCAAGACTCCCGTCTTCTTCTTCTTCTTTTTGTTTTTATGTACTCTCGCAAGAAAGATTGATGGAAAATGTCTTTTAACAAGTGAGAGTTAATAGTGATATAGGCTAAATTTGAATTGATATGCAGGGTCAAAAACAAGAGCTTGCAGCCAAATTAAAAGTCAAGCCACGTCAAGTAGAAGTTTGNAATTTGGATTGATATGCAGGGTCAAAAACAAGAGCTTGCAGCCAAATTAAAAGTCAAGCCACGTCAAGTAGAAGTTTGGTTTCAGAATAGAAGAGCAAGGTAATTCTCATTAATTTACTATACCTCTATTTCATATTTTTTTCTCTTTGTACTGTTTTAGATTCTTAATTATAACATTTATTTTTGTGTTATAAAGGACTAAACTGAAGCAAACAGAAGTGGACTGTGAGTTTTTAAAGAAGTGCTGCCATAATCTGAATGATGAAAATAGTAGACTAAAGAAAGAGTTGCAAGAGCTAAGATCAATCAAGATTGATCAATGGGCATCACCTTTTCATCTTCAACTTCAAAAGATTAGGACAATTGCCCTGTGTCCATCTTGCCAGAAAACAGAGAATATCAAATCTGAGCAAAACCATTGTGATTTGGATTGTGGAACCCGAAAAGTGGCTAGTGATGCAATGTCCAAAGAAGCAAATTCAGACACTATTCCTGTCATGGAAAAGAACTAACAGTATCCCTTACACAGAGTCATTATATTAAATTGTATCAAATAAAGTAGTGCAAGAATCAAAATTCATAAGATGAAGTAACGAATTTAAAGCATAGTATTACCACATTTTGATAGCAACCCAGTTTTTGGTGTTCTCTTCCTATTAAAGTTACAAGGTGCAGTTCGAAACTCAACAGAGTGGCCTGTTTAACTCTAAATTCTCAATGCTAAGTGAGTTTTAAGGCCTAATATGAGTAGAAAGCTGAACAAATAATAGAAAGCCCATTC